>PVJS01035197.1:0-20000 GCA_004027185.1 Glis glis | reverse complement strand
TTCAAAAAGGGCTGAGGATGTAGCCAAGCGGTAGTGTGCTTGTCTAGCATGCATAAGGACCTGGGTTTGATCCCTGGAACCACATTTAAAAAAAAAATGCTTCAAAGGCAATTACAGATTTTCTTGAAACAAATGAAACACAAGAAAATCTCAACAAAGAAACCTCAAGGGGAAAAGTTATAAAAAAAAAAGAATCAAATGAGCTGGGCGTGGTGGCACATAGCTATAATCCCAGTACTTGGGAAACTGGGACAGGAGGATCACAGGTTCGAAGCCAGCCTCAGCAACTAAGCAAAACCCTCACAAACTTAGCAAGACCCTATTTCAAAATAAAAAATAGGGCTGGGGGTGTAGCTCAGAGGTAATATGCTTCTTGATTCAACCTCTAGTACCCCTCCTCAAAAAAAGAGAGAATGAAATGGGAATTATAGGATTGAAAAATATACTAATCAAAATGAAAAGTCACTTGATGGACTTAATATTAGAGTAGTGATGACAGAGGATAGAATTAGTGAACTTGAGGACAGATGACTAGTACTACCCAATCTGAACTACAGAGAAAATACATGAAGAAAGTAAACAGAGTCTCAGGGGCCTATGGAACAAGAACAAAAGTTAATATTCCCATCACCAGAGTTCCAGAAGAAGAGGAGAGAGACAGTGGTGCTAAAAAGGTATTGAAGAAATAATAGCTGGAGCCGGGCGAGGTGACACATGCTTGTAATCCGAGTACTTGGGAGGCTGAGGCAGGAGGATCACAGGTTCGAGGACAGCCTCAGCAAGTAGTGAGATTCTCATCAACCGACAGAGGCCCTGTCTCAAAATAAAAATGAGATAGGGCTGGGGGTGTAGCTCAGAGGTAGAAGGCCCCTGGGTTCAATCCCCAGTGCCTCAAAAAAAAAAAAAAAAGAAAGAAAGAAAAAGAAATAATAGCTGAAAACATCCCAGATTTGACAAAAGTCAACCTATGATTTCAAGAAGCCAAGAAAATCCCAAATAAGATAAATCTAAAGAAACCTACACCAAGACGCATCATTAAAGTTCTGACAAAGAAAAACAAATCTTGAAAGGATGCAGAGAGAAAGGAGGCCTTACTGAAAGGGAAACACCAATTTGAACGATGGTGGATGTCTTCTCTGAAACCATGGCAACCAGCAGGCGGTACCTCAACGATTCTCAAGTCCTAGAAGGAAAGAATTCCGAATTGTGCCTTCTATATCTGGTGAAAATATCTTTTGGGATCGAGGTGGGGGATATAAAGGCATTCTCGGGTGAAGAAACCTCAGAGAATTTGTTGCTAGCAAACCTGCCCTTAAAGGATAGCTAAGACCAAGCCGGGCATGGTGGCGCATGCTTGTAATCCCAGTGCTTGGGAGGCTGAGACCGGAGGATCGCAGGTTCAAAGCCAGTCTCAGCTACTTAGTGGGGCCCTCCGCAACTTAGTGAGACCCTGTTTCCAAATAAAGAATAAAATAGGACTGGGGGTATAGCTCGGAGGTAGAATGCCCCTGGGTCCAATCCCCAGTTCCGCAAAAAAAAAAAAAAGAGTGGCTAAGACCTGGCATAGGGATGCACACCTGTAATCCCAGTACTTGGGAGGCTGATATCGAAGGTTTGCAGATTGGAAGACGGCCTCACCAACTTAGCGAGGCCCTCGGCAACTTAGCAAGACCCTGTTTTAATATAAAAAATAAAAAGGGCTGGGGTAGAAAGGTAGAATGTCCCTGGGTTCACTCCCCAGAACCACAAAAAACAGATAAATAAAATATAATAAAAAGTTGGAAGCTTTGGAGTTTGTTTTTGCCATTGGATTCAGAATAACATCTCCCCCTCCTCCCATGTTAGTGTCTCCATGCCAGGACTCCCCACCCTCAGCACTATTGACATTTGGGGCCAGATACGTCTTTGCTAGGGAGGAGGGAGGCCGCCCTGGGTACTGTAGGAGGGTTGGCAGCATCCCCGCCTCAACCCGCTGCATGCCAGTAACACCCCCTCACCCCAGTTGTGACAATTAAGAATGTCCCCAGACATTGCCAAATGTCCCCGGGAGAGGGGTGGGGGACAGCCCCTGGTGGGGAGCCACTGCTGCGGTGACTGGCTTGAGGCACTGTGACTGGGCTTTGGTCCAACTCCCCACATACTCTGGGTTTCAGCAGTCGGCCACGTACAGGACACTCGCGCATCCTTCTCAACCAGAGCTTTCCATCCGGCAGCAAAGCCTGCGCAGCTAACTACAAGGTTCCCCCCAAGGGTTGCTCCCCGACAGGTCAGTTATGTTGCATTTTGATTTAAACTAAATCAATTGACCTCCCAGAGCCCTTTCCAGGTTTTGAAGCTCTGCAGTTGCCCGCTTACAGAAAAAGCCAGACTCACCTGGGGGATGACTCGCCTAGTTTAAGAATCTAGCGCTGGCCACGTACGGGCCTCCGCGTCAGAATTCCCGCCACCTGGCAACAGGGCCAGTGGGTCAGTGCAGACCTCCGCTGATTCATCTTCTAGAATCAATAGCCTGAGTCACTGTACCTGACATTTACTCGCGCAGCATCCCTCCTTGATAGCGTGATATAGTTATTCATTTCCCGGTTGCTTCTCCTCTCTCCATAACCCAGTGAATTAAATATCCATGCCGGGGCCCCAGGGACCTTCTCTCAGGCTCTCAAATGCTCCATGGAGGCTGCTCTCTGCTCCTATTTCTACTAGCTATTTCCTCCTCTGAGATCACCCTTCTCGCCCCTTCTCCTCTCCCAGGTACAGCTTCCTGTTCCACATGCCTCTTCCCTTCTCCCAGTATCTTCCCCTCGCTGCACCCCAGACCAGCTCAGGTGGCCTCTGTAGTCATGTGATCTCATGGCATCTTGGACAACACGCCCAGTTAACGCTGATGATCATCCTATTTTTAGTATAAGTATGTCCCAAATATTGCATGAGATATACTTTAAAAATCTATTTGTTGTTTATCTGAAATTCAAAGTTAACTGGGCACCTATATTTTATCTGGCCACTTTACCTGGTACTTCTCCTTCAGAGCACTTACCCCAAGTGGAAACTAAATTTCTGTTTGTGTGATTGATTCCATGAGGATAATGAATGGCTAGGTTGTTGGTTTTTCCCCCCAGTTTTGTGAAAGGAACTCTATGAGTTGGGTGAGTGTGAGAAGGAAGGAGGGAAGAAAGGACACAGGAAAGAAGGCTCGGTCGAAATGGAACCCACGCGGTGTCTGTTCTGTTGATAATGAAGCTCTTCTAGTCCCCAGGAGCACCATGTGGCGTCATGCTCCCAGGACCATTGCTCATGCCCTTGGTCACCTGGTTAACTGAGCCCAGGAGTCATTTCTGTCTGAATGCCTTCCTGGACTGAGTCAGAAGCCTTAGAGCTCTCTGTGCACCCGGATTTGCCCTCTAATGAAGCATTTAGCATATGGCGTAATGATCTGTTAATGTGTCTGTGCAACTCATCAGTCCCTAAATTCCTCCGGGATAGGCACCGTGTCTCATTGAGCTCGGTAATCCTGTAACGGGGCAGAACTGCGAAATGTTCACCCAGTGTTCACTGATGTGCTGAGATGTTGAGCCGACTGCCTTGACTCAACGTAGCCCACAAATAACCCCTGCTTTTGCCCTGGGCCACCCTCAGCACTATCATCACATCAAAAGCAAAGAACAAAAACAAAACAATAAACCCTGCTCCAATAGTGAGTAATGACTTACTTTCTATTGAGGCTTTTGTTGAGAGATGAGAGAGAGGGCTATTTTGCTCATCCCAGGGCAATATGTCTAAGTATCCCCTTGAAATAAGAAACAAAACAACCAACCCTGCTCCAAGAGTGAATAATATCTTATTTTCTATTGAGGCTTTGTTGAGAGATGGAAGAGAGGGTTATTTTGCTTATCCCAGGGCAAAATGTCTAAGTACCCCCTTGAAATAAAAAACAAAACAACCAACCCTGCTCCAAGAGTAAATAATGTCTTATTTCCTATTGAGGCTTTGTTGAGAGATGGGAGAGAGGGTTATTTTGATTATCCTAGGGCAAAATGTCTAAGTATCCCCTTGAAATGTGCATGCCTTCTCTATAGATACCCTTAATAACCTCTCCTTTGAATTTCCTCTTTATTTCTCTTCCCCTATTTCTGGCCAAGATGGCGCCAGAGTCCCTACTCTCCTACCCCAGCCCTATGCTTTTGGTTTGGAGACTCTACTTCTTAGGTAGGACCATTTAGTCCTCACTGGACTTCTCTAGTTTGAATCCCACCTTTCATCCCTCTCGAAGAATCCTCAACCCACTCAGAGAATCCTCCATGAGAGTCAACTTCCTCATGAGTTGGAGAAGGGTGTGGGGATTCTTTCCGTCGCAGCATAAGACTGGAACTCGAGTGGAAAGCCGTCTAAATTGATGAGAAGAAGTTAAGGCTTCCAGTATCAAGATAAAAACTAAGAAGAAAAGAGGTATGGCAAGAGAGAGGCCAAGAAAAAGGGAGACTTGAGAAAGGGAGAAATTAACTCCAGGCAGACAGTCTCTGAAGATTGGAAGTTCAGATGTTTAACACGAGCTCTCAAACATCCCCCCTACACCTGACGATGCCGGTGCCCTCTCCCTCAGGCTGCTCCCTGTCCCTGCTGCTGTGACTTTTCTCCATCAAGGCTGCCACTTTGATGCACTTGAGAATGATGACAATTTTAGACTGGAGATGAAAGGAGAACATGGGGAGGTTCTCTGGGGTGTTTCTGAAAACAACCCTCCCCAATTCTATAATTCTCTTCTGCTTTTGTTACTAGGTGCATATATGTTTATAATTGTTGTATTTTCCCGATGTATTGACTCTGTCATCACTACAGATTATCCCTCTTTGTCTCTAGTAGCATTTTTTGTCTCACAGTCCCTTTTGTCTGGTGGTGGTATAGCCACTCCTCTCTTACGTTTTCATAGTATATAATTTTCCATCTTCTTCTTTTAAATCTGTTTGTGTCTTTGAATTTGAAGTGTCTCTCTTGTAGACAATATATAATTGGAGACATTTTTTGTAATAGAGATTAAAACCCGGGGCCTTCTACTCTGTGCTTCACCTACCATCCTATTTTATTTTATTTTGAAATAGGGTCTCACTAATTTGCTGAGGGTCTTGTTAATTATTGACGCTGGCCTTGAACCTCCTGATCCTCCTGTCTCAGCCTCCAAGTACTGGGATTACAGGTGCGTACCACCATACCTGGCTAACCATACCTGGACCTTTTTTTTGAGGAAAAAAAAAGTCTATTTTGATAATCTCTGCCTTTTGATTGAAGTGTTTAATCTATTTACATTTAATATAATTATCGATGTGGTTGGACTTACACCTGCCACCTTGCTATTTTTCTATATTTCTCTTGGGTTTTTATTTCTTTCTTCCCCCTTTATTGACTCTTTCCTATTAAATTGATATTTTCCGGTGTATCATCTTATTTCCTTTGTGCTTTTTACTACATTATTTTGAGTTGCTTCCTTGGTAGTTGCTCTGAGGTTCCCTTCAACTTTCAATTCTCATAAAACCCTATAATTTTGTATTCCAGATAAACTTTTTTTTTTGGTGGTAGTACTAGGGATTGAACCTAGAAGCATTCTACCTCCAAACTACACCCCCAGCCCTTTTTAATTTTTTTTGTTTGTTTGCTTGCTTGCTTTTGAAACAGGGTCTTGCTAGGTTGCTGAGGCTGGCCTTGAACCTGAAATCCTCCTGTCTCAGTCTCCCAAGTACTGAGATTACAAACATGCACCACCACGCCCATCTCAGATCAACTATTTTATTCCACAAAGATTTAGCAAACATCTGCATGCATCAAACTACTGTGATAGACGCTGGGGATTCAAAGATGAACAGGTCATGCTTTTATTCATCAAAAGAGAGGAGTGACCCAGACAGTGAAGTTGACCACTATAACACAGTGAGATTAGTGCTCCATCAGAGGGACTGTGTGGGGTAACAGGTCGTATACACAAGAACCAAAGGAAGACACATCAGTTCAACCCACAGGGGTCAGGAAGTGCTTCCAAAAAAGCAAGAAACCCAAACTATTGCATAATGAGTAGGAGTTAGCTGGTCAGAGAAGTGGGGACCAGGTATTTCAAAAGGAGGGAAGAGTTGGAACCCACACCTGGAGGCCTAACACACTGTGAGCAGGGTAACACAGGGAGGCAAAGGCAGCTGAACCAAATGTCCTAACTGAGCACGTGATGGGAGAGGATGCTAGAAATACAGGCTGCTGATAACAGCTAAAAATTGTCGCTTTACCCTGAAGGCAATGGTGGACTCCTGATGAACTTCTGAGGGTATTATTTTCACTGTAGAAAATGATTGCCAATTATCTGAAAGATCGATGAAATGGTACAACTGGCAAGAGGCAAGAGTCACATGCCCTACCCATGTTTAGAGCAGCACAATTCATAGAAGCCAGATTATGGAACCAGCCGAGGTGTCCAACAACAGATGAATGGATAAATAAAATGCGATGGTATATATACACATTGGAGCCTTACTCAGCCATAAAGAAGAACAAAATTATGTCATCTGCAGGAAAATGGGTGGAATTGGAGAACACCGTGCTAAATGAGATAAGCCAGAGTCAGAAAAATCGAGGGTCATAGGTTTTCTCTCAGATGTGAGAAATGGGAAAAAATGAAAGAGAAGGGACCTCACGAAAAAAGTAGGAGACCAATAAACTAATGGAAGAGGACTAGTGGAAGAGGACTGGGGGAGGAAGAGGAAAGGGAGGACTGGGGAAGGAAACACACCAAATAATGTTATGTGCATATATGAATGGATCACTAGGAATCTCTTGGGTAAAATTACAATGCACAAATTTAAAAATGAAAAAAAAAAGAGTCAGATACCCAGAAAGGTGAAGGGGATTGTCAAATATCAAACAATTAGACAGGAGGTGAACAAGCACTGGAACCAAGGTACTGACTCCTACTTTTTCTGCTTCATCCATGCATCATTTAAATTATGATATTGTGTTTCTTCCTCAAGGTAAGAAGTTTTAATTTAGCCTCAAAATGAACCCCCCATAAAGTGAAATCAGACTTATATTCCTCCCACATTTTGAACCTTGCTGAGAGTCTCTTGTTTAGCAATTCCACTTAAAAAAATTTTATGCAGAGGAAATAATTGGACAGATGTGCAAAAAGAAAAAATATACTTATTACAGCATTCTTTTTTTGTGTATGTGGTATGGAGGATGGAACCCAGGGGCATTCTACCTCTGAGCTACACTCCCAGCCCTATTTTTTATTCTTTATTTTGAAACAAGGTCTCACTAAGTTGCGGAGGGCCTCAATAAGTAGCTGAGGCTGGCCGCAAACTTGCAGTCCTCCTGTCTCAGCCTCCCAAGTCCCGGGATTACAAGTGTATGCCCCCACGCCCAGCTTACAGCATTCTTTATAAGAGCAAATATGTTAAATAGCCTACTGCCCCCCAATAGGCAACTGGTGAGCCAGGGGTGGTGGAGCACGCCTGTAATCCCAGTACTTGGGAGGCTGAGACAGGAGGATCACAAGTTTGTGGCCAGCCTCACCAATTTAGTGAGACTCTCAGCAATTTAATGAGACCCTATTTCAAAATAAAAAATAAAATAGGGCTGGAGGTGCAGCTTAGAGGTAGAATGGCCCTGGGTTCAATCCCCAGTATTACAAAAGAAAGTAATTAGTTAGAAAAAAATAAAGATATAACCAGACACTGAAAACTTATGTAGTTACAAAAAAGGATAAGATAATTCTGTCTGATATATTGAGTGAAAAATAGACTGTTATTTAGTACATACAATATCATCTAATATATTTGCTATAGTTTGGGTCTGGAATGTCCCCCAAAGGCCTAGGTATTAAAGGCTTGGTACCCAGTTTGGCACTACTGGGAGGTGGTAGGATCTTTGTGTGTGTGTGTGTGTAATACTGGGGATGGAACCCAGGGGCCTTCTACCTCAAAGCTACACGCCCAGCCCGATTTAGTATTTTATTTGGAAACAAGGTCTCACTAAGTTGCCAAGAGCCTCACTAAGTTGCTGAGGCTGGCTTCAAACCTGTGATCCTCCTGTCTCGGCCTCTCAAGTACTAGGATTACAAGAGTGTGCCACCACACCTGACTAGTCGTAGGATCTTTAAGAGGCGAGGCCTAGTGGGAGGTCTTCAGGTTATTGGGGTGTGCCCTTATGGGAACTGTGGAACCCCAGTCTCCTCTTCTTTTTTTCCCCATCTTTTCTCTCCCTGGCTGTCATGAGGTGAATGGTTTTGCTATCCATGCTTTCCCCACCGTGACGTACCACCTCACCACAGCCCCCTAAGCAACAGAGCCACCCGACCATGGGCCAAAAACTCCATGAGACAAAGTAAACCTTTTCTCTCTTTAAGTTGCTTATCTCAGGTGTTCGTTATAGTGACGGAATGCTAATGCACTATTTTTTAAAAATATGTATGTTAGCAGGACGCGGTGGCACAGGACTTTGATTCCAGTACTTAGGAGACTGAGACAGGAGGATCCCAGGTTTGAGACCAGCCTCAGCAATGCAGTGAGATTCTCAGCAACCTAGTGAGACCCTGTTTCAAAACAAAAATAAATAAATAAAAAGGGCTGGAGGTGTAGCTCAGTGGTAGAATGCCCCTGAGTTCGGTCCCTCCCAAAAAAATACATATGTTACCATATATCCAGTAAAAGACCTAGAGGATTTACACCAAACTTGTGAGACAGCAGTTTGAAGGTGGGGAACCACTTTTATCTTCTGCTTTCTACAGTTCCCATATTGTGTGATTTATAATGAGCACCTATAACTGTAAAAGTTTTTTTTTTTTGTTAAAGCTTACTGACAGTAGCTCTGCAGTCCCTACAATGAATACCACTAATTAATTGAATCCCTTAAGTCTCAGCCACCCGAAGAGAAAGGAAAATGTCAAGTTGATAAGCCAGAAATTGCTAGTAAGAGTAGTCAGACATTACCTACAGCCCTTTCGGAGAACACAGGGGGAAAGTGAGGCCCGAGTGTCTGGACTTCAGTGTATATACAGGTTAAACGCCTTGAGCGTGAAGACCATCTCCATTCTGAAGGTGCGTCCCTTACAACACAGCTGTCTCTGTCTTAAGGGATCGTTACCATTAGCGCTGCTGTATTGGCCTGGCTGTCGTGCGCCCCGTGCACTAGCTCACTCTATGCAGATGGCTGTCTCCTCAGGGCCATGTTTGTGCGACAGTCACCCTTCAGGGTCATAGTACCTGGCTTTTGTTTTTGTTTTAATGGTACCGGGAATTGAACCCAGGGACATTCTACCTCCGAACTACACCCCCAGCCCTTTTTATTTTCTGTTTTGAAGAAGATTCTCAGAGTAGAATCTTTCATTGGTTTTTGGTGGTGTCTACCTCTGAGCTATACCCCCCAGTCCTTTTTATGTCTTGTTTGGAAACAGGGTCTCACTAGGTTGCTGAGAGTCTCGCTACATTGCTGAGGTTGTCCTCGAACCTGCGATCCTCCTGTCTCAGCCTCCCAAGTACTGGGATTATAGGCGTGTGCCACCATAACTGGCAATACCTGGCTTTTAATGCTATGGATGAGGAGAGGGGAGACTGATTCTACTGTTCTTCACCGGGTGTCACATGACTTCTCAATTCTTTCAGTCTCCATAAACCAAGACAGTGGTAGGGTGACAAACTGTCAGGTTTGCCCAGGACTGATGGTTTCCCAGGAAGTCGGATTTTTCAGTGTTAAAACCAGGACAGCAGCCAGGCGTGGTGGGGCACACCTGTCATCCCAGTATGCGAGACTCTCAGCAACTTAGTGAGACCCTGTTTCAAAACAAAAAATAAAAAGGGCTGGGGTGTAGCTTGGAGGTAGAATGCCCCTGGGTTCAATCCCCAGTACCACACACACACACACACACACACACACACACACACACAACCTAAAACAAAACTAGGACAGTCTCAGGCAAACCCAGATGGCTAAACACCCCAGGGGTAACCATTGTCGGCTTTTTCTTTTTTTCAGATAACATGATCTACTCTTCCTCTATTCATTTCAATTGTCTTTGTTTCGAGAGGTTGTTAATGCTACAGAGCCCACAAGAGTGATTTTCCACAAAATACTCATTACAACCAAATTTCACCAACTGAGTTGTTGGCATGTTCGTAGGGGGCCGATCAGATGGAATTTTCTGAGTGTTTCTCTCTTTTTCCTGATCTTTCAGCGTGTCCATCGCGTAACAAAGTAGCAATGTGGATCTCGCAGTTGAACACAGAGTCATGTCGGGCACGGTGGCACACACACCTGTATAATCCCAGGACTTGGGAGGCTGAGACAGGAGGATCACAGGTTCGAGGACAGCCTCAGCAACTTAGTGAGACCCTGTTTCCAAATAAAAATAAAATAGGGCTAAGGGTGCAGCTCGGAGGTAGAATGCCCTTGGGTTCATTCCCCAGCACCACAAAAACAAAAAAAAATTATGTGTGGTCATAAGCCTAATGCATATCCCCAGAGATCAGTGTCCCATTGGTTTCTGGGGGCATCTAGGCCCAGCTGATGTCAGCAGGTACTACGGGAGAAAACCTCTGCCCAGTGAGAGAGAGGCAGGGCTGGAAACTTGACAGTCCTCCGTGGTTCCTTCCCATAGATTGTTCGAGAAGAGAGAGTGAGTATGTGCGGCGCTCACCACTCTGCACCTGGATGGGTCAGATTTAATCACAGCCCATGGCTCATCTCATAATGATTACCAGATAGAGAATAGAAAGAAAAAGCTCACTTAGGTCTTAGCAGAATGAGTCATAAGTTTTGATACTGTGGTCTGATTTTAGGATCATTTCCCTTTGCAAAATACACTTACACATACTATGAGCTGTGTGCATGTGTAATTTCTTTTTTTTAAATTTTATTTCTTTTTTTTTTGCGGTACCGGGGATTGAACCCAGGGGCATTCTACCTCCGAGCTACACCCCCAGCCCTATTTTTTATTCTTTATTTTGAAACCGGGTCTCACAAAGTTGCGGAGGGCCTCACTAAGTAGCTGAGGCTGGACGCGAACCTGCGCTCCTCCTGACTCAGCCTCCCAAGTACTGGGATTACATACAAGTGTGCATCACCATGCCCGGCCTGCCTTTTCCTTTTTAAAATAAATTGTCCATTTAGGAACAATAGATTTACAGAAAAGTTGCAATGATGGTACAGAAGGTTCTCAGGTACCCTGTGCTCCTCAACTCATGGTAACATCTTCCAGAACATTTGTCAAAACTAAGAATATAACATCGGTAGAATGCTACTCACTAAACCTCACACTCGATTGGAAGACCCCAGTCTTTCCACTCATATCTTTCTCCTGTTTCAAGATCCAAGTCAGAAAGCCTGGCATGGTGGCACACGCTTGTAATCCCAGTACTTGGGAGGCGGAGACCGGAGGATCCGGGTTCACGGCCAGCCTCAGCTACTTAGTGAGGCCCTCCACTACTTCATGAGACCTGGTTTCAAAATAAAGTGTAAAAAATAGGGCCGGGGGGTGTAGCTCGGAGGTAGAATGCCCCGGGTTCAATCCCCAGTACTGCAAAAAAAAAAAAAAAAGATCCAAGTCAGTCAGAGCTCGAGTGGTGGCGCACACCTGTAATCCTAGGACTTAGAAAGCTGAGACAGGAGGATCACAGGTTCAAGGCCAGCCTCAGCAACTTAGCAAGACTCCATTTCAAAATAAAAAGGGCTGTGCCGGGTGTGGTGGCTCCCAGTACTTGGGAGGCAGAGACCGGAGGATCCGGGTTCGCGGCCAGCCTCAGCTACTTAGTGAGGCCCTCCACAACTTCATGAGACCCGGTTTCAAAAATAAAGTATAAAAAATAGGGCCGGGGGTGTAGCTCAGAGGTTAAATGCCCCTGGGTTCAATCCCTGTACCACAAAAATAAATAAATAAATAAATAAATAATAAAAAGGGCTGGGGGTGTAGCTCGGAGGTTGAATGCCCACAGGTTCAATCCCCAGTACCACAAAAAAAAAAGAAAAAAGAAAAGATCTAGGTCAGCTGTGCTGCTCTTAACATCTCGTTAAGTGGTCAGAGCCTACCTCATATTCACTGGAATAGCCGGGCTCAGCCCCCTCTGCTCATTAGAGCGCATTCTCTGGGTTACACGGTCATTGGTTTCTCATTCATTTGACATATATTAACATCATTTGACATATATTGAACACAGTCAAGTGCAGGGCCAATAAAACAGGCATGATCCCTACCCTACCAGAATCGAAGGGAAACAGGCAGTAATATGTTATAAACAGTGAGGATTACGATGATTGGAAAGAAAACAACGTCTAACAGAGAGAGGGATTTACTTATTTATTTAGGTCTTGGGGTTTAAACCCAGGGGCATTCTACTTCTAAGTAACACCTCCAGCCCTTTTTACTTTTTTATTTTAAAAGGGTCTCACTAAGTTTCTGAGGGTCTTGCTAAATTGCAGAGGTTGGCCTTGAACCTTCCAACCTCCTGTCTCAGCCTCCCAAGTACTGGGATTATAGGTGTGAGCCACCACACAGAGGGTTTTTTTGTTTGTCTGTCTGTCTGTCTGTCTGTTTTTGGGGGTTTTTTTATGCTGGCGGTTGAACCCAGGGCATTCTACATCTGAGCTACACCCCCAGCCCAGCCCTATTTTATTTTTTATTTAGAAACAGGGTCAGCCAGGTGTGGTGGCGCATGCCTATAATCCTAGTACTTGGGAGACTGAGACAGGAGGATCACAGGTTCCAGGACTACAGCCTCAGCAAGTAGTGAGCCTCTCATCAACCTAGCAAGATCCTGTTCCCAAATAAGAAATAAAATAGGGAGCCGGGCGTTGTGATGCACGCTTGTAATCCCAGTACTTGGGAGGCTAAGACCGGAGGATCCGGGTTTGTGGCCAGCCTCAGCTACTTAGTGAGGCCTCCACAACTTAGTGAGACCCTGTTTCAAAATAAAGAATAAAAAATAGGGCTGGGGGTGTAGCTCAAAGGTAGAATGCCCCTGGGTTCCATCCCCAGAACCGCAAAAAAAGAAAGAAAATAGGGCTGGGGGTATAGCTCGTAGCTAGAACACCTCTGGGTTCAATCCGAAGTACCACAATAAAAAAAAAAAAGGAAACAGGGTCTTGCTAAGTTGCTTAGTGCCTTGCTAAACTGCTGAGTCTGGTCTCAAATCTGCAACCCTCCTGCCTCAGTGTCCCAAGTACTGGGATTACAGGCGTGTGCCACTACGCCCAGCTTCAGAGAGGGTATGAGCCTGGGGAAGAGGCCAGGGAAGGAGGCACTTATATTGGAGATCTTAAAGTGTAGCCGGGTGTGGTGGCACACACTTGTAATCCCAGTACTTGGGAGGCTGAGACAGGAGGATCACACGTTCAAGGCCAGCCTCAGCTACTTAGTGAGGCCTCCGCAACTTAGTGAGACCCTGTTTCAAAATAAAGAATAAGAAATAGGGCTGGAGGTGTAGCTCGGAGGTGGAATGCCCCTGGGTTCCATCCCCAGGACCATAAAAGTAAATAAATAAATAAATAATAAAAAGTAAAAGTGTGGGAAGGAGTTCATCAGATGTCAGAGAAGAGAATCAAAATAAAACACCCAAAGAACAGGCTCCCCATCCTAAAAACCCAAAGCAAAGCAGGCCGGTGGGAGAGGCCCCAGATGAGGCTGGAGAGGGAGGCCGATGGGCTGCCTCCATTTGCGAAGTGCAGATGGATCCGAGAACGAGCTACGTCCATGGAGCATTGCGTTTCAGTTGGCTTTTCCTCTGCGTGCGCACAGCGCGTGGCTCACGCCGTTTCCACGGGCTGGCTTGTGCATAGTCCCTGGGCGGCTGTCCCCCACCCGCCAGGGAGCACCTGGGAGGAAGCAGCTCTGCCTCCCGCATCTTGGTTCCGTCCCTTCCCGGCACCTAGTAGGGCCGTCTGCACACAAGGAATCAAAACGCGTGTTTGTTCCATCGGATCAGACTTTTCTGTTACAGCCCATTCTGTTGCTGCAGCTCCGTATTATTCAAGGGACAACTAATTTGCCGCCATTATTTCTCTCAAGCTTCTATTTCTCTCTGATTCTGAGCTTTATTTATTTATGTATTTATTTATTCATTTATTTATTTATTGCAGTCCTAGAGATTAAACCCAGGGGCGTTCTGAGCTCCACTCCCGGCCCTGTTTTAGTTTTGATGTTGAAACAGGGTCTAAGTTGCTGAGGGCTTCAAGTTGCTGAGGCCAGTAACTTAGCAAGACCCTATTTCAACCTAAAAAATAAAATCGGGCTGGGAGTGGAGCCAGAACGCCCCTGGGCTCAGTCCCGTCGCTGCATGTATATATATGAACATTAGGCTTTCGTCTGAAGGAGCTTGTCGTCGTTACCTGGTTGAGACGACGCCCAAGATTCTGAACCAAATCGAGGACCACAAAGCATTTGACAGCTCAGGATGGAGAGCATGACAAGGAGTTGGAAATGGAGGCCACCCTTCACCGCGAGAGGTGGGGTAGGAGGGCAGGGTCTTCAGGAGGAGCCGAGGCTGGAACCTTTGGCAATGCTTGAATTTTCATGTAGGAGGAGCCCGGTCTGTCGTCAGACTGAGACTTGCATTTTGCTCTTCATGGGAGGACAGATGGAATCAAATTGTGCGTATCAAATGAAGGGGATAGGGGAGACGGGGCGGGGGGTACTGCCAGAAGCAAATGTAGAATCAAGTCGAAGCAAAAAGGAACACGAAGGCACAGGAACAGTGTGCTAGAAGGAAGGAGACAAACGCAACAGCAGGAGTAAGAGCCGATGACATTGATCAGGCTGTTGTCATGCGCCGGGCGCTGGGATCAAAGGCGTCATGTGCTGCATGGTCTTGTGACTGTTACGAGGTACACAAACATCATCCGCTTTACACATGAGTAGGTGAAGTCGCTGTGTACAAAGAAGAGACAGATCTACCTGGACCCAGGATGCGCTTTAGTGCATGGAGGGAAATGAGGTCCAGGTAGAAGGGAAGATGCAGCGTACAGAGGGTGGGGAAGACCAGACAGAGTATATTAAACTCCAGCCGAAAAATAAAAATAAGGAGCTGGGCATGGTGGCGCACACCTGTAATCACAGTACTTGGGAGGCTGAGACAGGAGGATCCCAGGTTCAAGGCCAGTCTCAGCAACTTAATGAGACCCCATTTCAAAAAAAAGAAAAAGAGCCGGGCATGGTGGCGCACACTTGTAA
Source organism: Glis glis (assembly GCA_004027185.1). NCBI lineage: Eukaryota > Metazoa > Chordata > Mammalia > Rodentia > Gliridae > Glis > Glis glis. The sequence continues at coordinate 4,813 of PVJS01035197.1, read as the reverse complement.
TCTCAGTACTTGGGAGGCTGAGACCGGAGGATCCGGGTTTGCGGCCAGCCTCAGCTACTTAGTGAGGCCCGCCACAACTTAGTGAGACCCTGTTTAGAAATAAAACATAAAAATAGGGCTGGGGGTGTAGCTCAGAGGTAGAATGCCCCTGAGTTCAATCCTCAGTACCACAAAAAAATAAGTAAATAAATAAATAAATAAATAAATGGGGTAGAGATGTAGCTCGGAGGTAGAATGCCCCTGGGTTCAATCCCCAGCACCAATAAATAAATAAATAAACAAATAAGCCAGGCATGGTGGTGCACACCTATGGTCCCAGCTACTCAGAAGGCTGAGCAGGAGGATGGCCTGGGCCCAGGAGTTCAAGGCCAGCCTGAGCAACATAATGAGACCTATCTCAAAGAAAAAAAAAAAAAGAACAAGTAAAAACAAACAATGAACAAAATATGGTAGTAGGTAGGGAGCTGGGGGTATAGCTCAGTGGTAGGGTGCATGTGCAAGGCCCCCGGCACCCCTCCCCCCCAAAAATTATGGTAGCAGAGTTTGGGACTGGCATCAGAGGCAATGGGAAGCTGTTGAGAAAGAGGGAGATAGGCTGAAATGAAAGTGACGAGAACACGGATCAACGGCGGACCCGGCCGAGCGGAGCGCAGGTGGCGGCTGTCCCAGCCACACGTTTCCCAGGCCCTCAGTCAGTCGCAATATGCACCAGCCTGTTAAAGACTCCTGCAGCCGGCTGGGGCTGTAGCTCAGTGGGGGTGCACTGGTCCAGCAAGTGTGAGGCCCTGCTTCCATCCCCAGCAGTGAGTATGGGGGTCCCTACAGCAAGACACCAATGGCATTAAGTATTGTTTTGATTTATGGTGCTGGGGATTAAACCACAGCTACAACCACAGCCCTATTTTGTTTTTATTTTTATTTATTTATTTTTGGGGAGGAGAAAAGACAGCCTTTTATTATTATTTTTTAATTTGGTGCATTGTAATTTTACATCATACTGTGGTGTAGAGTGACAGAAAAATACACGCACTCATCTCCTGGGGGTCTCGCTAAGTTGCTGAGGGTCTCGCTAAGTTGCTGAGCCCAGCCTTGAACCTGCAATCTTCCTGTTTCAGTCTCCTGAGTACTGGGATTATGGGCCACCACGCCTGGCGTGTCATTAAGTTTTACTCAGGGAACTCTAAGCTTAGTGACCCACGGTCCCGCCTCTTTTCCTTAGAAAACCTATTAACAGCTGCTATTCCTGGGAGCGGAGTTTTGGAAATGCTGCCTTGGAGAAAGGCAACCTGCTAGGGGATTTCTATCTTTAAACCTGCCTCTGATCCGCTCCTGGGTGGGGCCGTCAGATCTTTAGACACCGAGCAAAGCCGCGGATACCAAGCTACTAAGCAAGCGCACACCCAGGGGTTCCATCTCACCAGCCAACCCCAAGCTGCTCGGCTGTATTTTTAGATAACAGAAATGGCAGCTAAGTGAACACTGTAAATCTAGACACCCGACGCCAGTCCCACAGAGGCCAAAGTAATTTCTCTTCCAAGAACATTTTTGGAAGCTCGTTAGCTACGTGCCCAGTGTCCCTACGTCCCTAGGAAGTGGTCGGTTGCTTAGGAATCAAATACCTGGGTGCGATTCAGCAAATGCGTAGTGAATTCCTACTGTGCGCCTGTCCCCGTGCTAATGGCCTCTTCTTCTAAAGGAAGAGCTGCACCGCAGGCGGAATGGGCGCCGTCCGCACAGGTTGACCCCGCAGGGACCCGCACTCCAAATATATAGACATAGGGGATATTTTTAGTTCACCAAGCAGCTCTGTGGGTAACCAGCAAGCGCCAGGTGAACCCCCTCTCGGTTTTAATCGAGCCCAACATCTGGCTGAGGCTTTAATAAAGTCAATAAAGCAGCTAACGTTTGGCATCAAAAGAGAACATCTGGATAAGTAATTGACCCCATTTTCAGTGGCTCCCCTAGATTCCAAGTTTTCAAGCCTAGCTGTTAACCGGACCGGGTTTTATTTATTTGAAATCCTTTTATGTCCTAAAGGATCATTTTCTGAACTAAAAAAAAAAAATCCTGAAAACCAGTTGTTTTCTTTGTGCTTGAAAAATGAGGTTAATTAAAGACCTGAATTCTTACTGAGGTCTCTTCAGGAGAGCGCATAGGCATTGTAGATTAAAAAATAAATAAATAGGATGGGTGCTTCTGTGGAAAACGCATTGTCTAGGGGTCAGCTCTTCAGGTTGTCTGAGTCCAGTCGTTCATTTCACAACTCTGTAAGTAGTAGGTAACTAATAACAATGCAAAAATAATTCCTATCATTGCAGGTTCAAGGCCAGCCTCAGCAACCTAGTGAGATTCTCAGCAACTTAGTGAGACCTTGTTTTCAAACAAAAAAATTTTTAAAAAGGGCTGGTGGTATAGTTTAGAGATAGAATGCTGCTGGTATTGCAATAAATAAATAAGCCCCCAGTACTGCAATAAATAAATAAGCAATTAAATAAATAAACAAATACCTATCCACACACAAATTCTATCCTGTCTCCTGGAAGTCCAATCAACTTCCCTGTCCCTCACAGAAAAATCCATGGTACTTTCCTTTAAACATTTATTTCAGTATTCTTGATCCATCAATTAGTCTGTTCTCCAGGTTCTTTTGAACCGGGTATCATACCTACCTGGTTCCCTCAACTGAGTAGAAGGCACTCTTTAACACGTGTCAATTTCTGTACCTTTGTGATAGGATTTTACCTTTTTTATTTTTTTTTTATTTTATTTTTTTTTTTTTTTGCAGAACTGGGAATTAAACCCAGGAGCATTCTACCTCCGAGCTACACCCCTAGCCCTATTTTTTATTCTTTTATTTTTTTGAAACAGAGTCTCACTAAGTTGTGGAGGGCCTCACTAAGTAGCTGAGGCTGGCCGCGAACCTGCGATTCTCCTGTCTCAGCCTCCCAAGTACTGGGATTACAAGCGTGCACCACCACATCTGGCAGATTTTCTGAATACCATAGGAAGATACTGATATTTTCCCATATGCTATAATTTGGATCTGAAACGGCCCCCAAAGGCTCATGTGATAAAGGCTTTGTTGCCAGCCTATGCACTGCTGGAAGGTCGTGGAACCTTTAAGAGGTGGGGCCAGAGCCGGGCGTGGAGGTGCACACCTGTCATCCCAGTTCTTGGGAGGCTGATGATAAGTTCGAGGACAGCCTCAGGAACTTAGGGAGGCCCTTGGCAACTTAGCAAGATCCTGTTTCAAAATAAATAAAAAGGGCTGGGTAGAATGCCCCTGGGTTCAATCCCCAGTACCAAAAATAAAAAAAACCGAGGTGGGGCCCAATGGAAGGAAGTTACATCATGGGGTGTCACGCTCTTAAAGGGGATGTTGGGCCACCAGCCCCTTCCTCTCTGTCCCTCTGCTTCCCGGTCACCATGAGGTGAGCATCTTTGTGCCATGTGCTTCTGCCATGATGATCTGCCTCCTCATCAGCTTGAAAGCAACAGAGCCAACTGACCACAGACCAAAACCTCAGAAACCATGAGCCTACGCCAGCCTTTCCTCCTTCACGTGGTTTACCTCAGGTATTCTGTCGCAGCGACGGAAAGCCGACTAACACATCCTCTTTCCTTAAATACACCTCTGTCTCCTGTCCCCTAACCCGCTAGAATTACGGGCGAATTTCCATTGCAAATGGCATGTTGTCATACAGCAGACTGTTTCTTCAGGAGATGCATTAGCTAATGGATCATTGCCTTTTCTAAATACAGTTTACTGCATTTACTTCTTTCAGAAAAGGAGCTAAATTAATGGAGAGGTTGACCCGCCAAATACAGGTTATGCCTTCCTCTGTCCATGACAGAACCTTGAACAATGGTTGCAAACTGTAATAATAGCATCAGTAGCTCTTGTGTTCAGAAAAGGAGGGCTGATCTAGGACAGCAGGACACCAGGGTTAAACTGTTTTTCCCTGGAACGATGACAGGTTTATAATTTCAGGTTTAATTTATTTATTCTACTGAGAGCTTCTGGTGGTGGCCACATGCTTGGGTAGAGAAAGTCCTTTATTAGGAAGAGAGCTTTTTTTTCTCTCTCTCTAAACTTTTTTTTTTTTTTTTGGTGGAACTGGGGATTGAACCCAGGGGCATTCTACCACCGAGCTACACCCCCAGCCCTATTTTTTATTCTTTATTTTGAAACAGGGTCTCACTAAGTTGAGGAGGGCCTCACTGAGTAGCTGAGGCTGGCGGCAAACCTGTGATCCTCTGGTCTCAGCCTCTCAAGTACTGGGATTACAAGAGTATGCCACCACGCCTGGCTTTTGTTTTTTTTTAACGTGGTACTGAGGATTAAACCCAGGGGCATTCTGCCTCTAAGCTACACTTCCAGCCCTGTTTTATTTTTTATTTTGAAACAGGCCTCACTAAGTTGCTGAGGCTGGCTTTGAATCTGCGATCCTCCTATCTCAGCCTCCCAAGTACTAGAATTACAGGTGTGCACCACCACACCCAGCTCAACTTTTTCTGAATATATAGAACAAACGAGTTCAAGCTGATTTCTGCTATTGCCTAACCTTTGGGAAAATCATATACCCCCTGGGCTAGGGGTTTCTAATTCATTCAAAAGGGAGCTAGAGCCAGGAGTGGTGGTGCACGCCTGTAATCCTCTTCTCTCTCTCTCTTCCTCTCCTCTTCTCTCCTCTCCTCTTCTCTCTCTCTCTCTCTCTCTCTCTCTCTCTCTCTCTCCTCTTCCTCTCTTCTCTTCTCTCTCCCCTCTTACCTCTCCTCCTCGCCCCTCCCCTCCTCTTCTCTCTCTCTCTCT
>PVJS01035196.1:0-21150 GCA_004027185.1 Glis glis | reverse complement strand
CTCTCTCTCTCTACCTAGTGAGGCCCTCTGCAACTTTGTGAGACCCAGTTTCAAAATAAAGTATAAAAAAGTAGGGCCGGGGGTGTAGCGCGGAGGTAGAACACCCCTGTGTTCAATCCCCGGTACCGCAAAAAAAAAAAAAATACACAATCCCAAATCTCATCCAGCCTAATGAATCTCAATCTCAATCTGAAAATGAAAAGGGAATCTGTATTTCTAAATAGCAACAATAAACCGGGGGATTTTAAAAAATACTTTTATTGGTGCATTATAGTCTCACATCATAATATAGTTCATAGTGATAGTGACATACATGCATACAGCACTTGATAGACTTTGCCCTGGCTCTCTCCCCACTCCCCTCCTTCCCCTGTACAGGATACTGAGATTGACATTGGTATTCTCACATATGTACATAATACCAATGAAAGTGATTCCTTCATTGATTCTCCCTCTCCCACTCCCCCTTCCACTAGACCAGCTCCCTGGCTCCACTGGAGTTTCTCTTCCATGATCTGAAGTTCCTCTTGTATCCCCATTACTCCCTAGCTTCCGCATATGAGAGAAAACATGTAACTTTTCACTTTGTATAACTGGCTAATCTCACTTAACATAATATTCTCCAGGTCCATCCATTTTCCTGCAAATGACATAATTTGTTCTTCTTGATTGCTCCATAGAATTCCATTGTGTGTATATCCCATAATTTTGTAATCCATCTGTTGATGGACACCTAGGTTGTTTCCATAATTTGTCTATGTGAATTGTGCTGCTATAAACATGGATTGGCATACATTACTATAATATTCTGATTTCAGTCCCTTTGGAAAGATATTCAGGAGTGGTATAGCTGGATCATATGGTGGATCCATTACCAATTTTTTGAGGAACCTCCACACTGATCTCCATAGCGGCTGCACTAATTTTCAATCCTACCAACAGTGTAGAAGAGTTCTTATTTCCCCACATCCTCACCAGTATTTATTATTGTTTGACTTCTTGATGATTGTCATTCTGATTGGGGTTAGATGGAATCTCAGTGTAGTTTTGATTTGCATCTCCCTGATTGCTAATGATGTTGAACATTTTTTCTTGGATTTATTGGCCACTTGTATTTTTTCTTTTGTGAAGTGTCTATTTAGTTCAACTGCCCATTTCTTGACTGGATTTTTTTTTAGTGTTGAGTCTTTTAAGTACTTTGTATATTCTAGATATTAGTCCTCTATCAGAGGAATAGCTGGCAAAGATCATCTCCCATTCTGTAGGCTTTCTCTTTAGTCTCTTGATGGTTTCCTTTGATAAGCAGAAACTTTTTAGTTTAATGCCATTCACTTATTAATTATTGTTTTAATTTCCTGAGCTTTGTAGGTATTATTGAGGAAGTTTCTACCTGTGCCTATATGTTGGAGTGTTGGACCTATGCCCTCCTCTAGTAATTTCAAAGTCTCTGGTCTAATTTCTAGGTCTTTGATCCTAAGTATCCACTGGCATTTGAAAACCAGTTCTAATAAATTGCATCAATTAAAATAACTTTGAGCTACTAAATTGAAATGAAACAAAATAATATATTAGGATGATTATTTCAGATTTTGCATTTTCAGTTGGATAATATAGAAGTTGTATGAACAATGGGTTTGAATGAGAGACTTCATTTTTGAAGACTGTTTCAATGATAGTATTGCCTGATCCCAGAGCTATGAATTGCTTTATGGATATTACATTGAAAGTTCACTTTCAGCCAGAGTTCTTTTTATACCTCTTTTTTTTTTTTGTAGTGGTGATTAGACCCAGAGGCATTCTACTTCTGAGCTACACCCCTAGCCATATTTGATGTTTTATTTTGAAATAAGGTGTCGCTAAGTTACTGAGTATCTCACTAAGTTGCTCACGCTGGCCTCGAACCTGTGACCCTCCTGTCTCAGCTTCCCAAACAGTGAGATTACAGGTGTGTGCCACCACATATGGCTTTTTTACACTTTTTTCTTAACACTTCTGAATCATATACATTTTGCACCAAAGAGCAAGATTCCACTATGACATATTAAAGATTTGGTTTTCATCATTGTTGAAACTCTCAGACTTAAATTAGGGGCAGATAACTTATGCTCCAAGACAGCCTTTAAAGAATATCTATGATACTTTTCATGAGACATCTACTACTTGCTTGCATTTTTTTTTAAAAAATCCTATGTTGCTACTAAAATGATAAATATGTATATGGTCAAGACTTAGATACTAATGTTAGTCACTTACTGTTTAAGCAAACACAATGAAAACTTAAAAATCAAGCATTAAAAGATGCTGTTTATAAGTGGTGTTTAAATACTTAAAAATATTCCAGGTAGCAAAAAGCATTTGGTCACAAAATGGTGTCAGAATTTGGAATCTGAATATTTTGCATTAAAAGTTTAGTTTTGTTCCAATTTCAAATATTTTTAAATAATTGAAGTTTTTCTCTTTCTTTGTAGAAGGCAGGAGGATGAATACATAAATTGACAGATTGCTCAAAAAATGACTAGAAATTTTATTATAAATTCAATGTAAATGCTACAGAATTTCTTACCTTTTTTATATTGCAATTTCAGAAATTCAACAAGGCTGGTTTTGAACCTTTTCTAAGGAATATAAACAACAAAATGTCATCCAGAAAAAGGAAAGACCAAGATATATACAAATGTAGAAACATTTTAAGTGCAGAGGCTATAGAGCATGAAGACCAAGATCCTCCTTACCCAGCATGTTTAAAAACTGCAGGATTTAGTAACATATCCTGGGCCCCTAGTCCTAGTATCATCACAATAAAGACATCAGACCCAAAGAATAAGTCAGCCCGTGATCCTCCTATCAACACACCAAAGACTTGGGACACTAAGAATAAGTCAGCTGGTGATCCTATGGTCAACACGCCAAAGACTTGGGACACTAAGAATAAGTCAGCCCGTGATCCTCCTATCAACACACCAAAGACTTGGGACACTAAGAATAAGTTATCCCATGATCCTACTACCAATACAACAAAGACTTTAGATACCAACAATAAGTTAAAAGAAAGACTACCAAATGTATCTTTACCTACCTTCAGAGGAGAATCATCAATGACTGGAAATAAAAATGCATTTCACCACTCAAAGTCATTAAATCTTACCCCCCATATAGAAAATTTAAAGCAATCAATGGTACTCAAGTCAATCTTAAGTAAAAATCTGCAAGACCTTTCTGATAAGTTATTTTCTAAACCAGAAGTTTCTATGAACACTCACGGCAGACCAGCAAGTAGCATGGAAGACAAATTATCTGAAAAAATTCAAGATTTAAACAGCTGGCTTTCAGAAAAAGACATTTCAGGTTCAAAGACTATTTTAAGTCAAGTAATTAAAAATATTACCTCAGATTTACTTTCAGAAGGTAAACTAGGAAAATCTCCAGAGGTAGAAGATATCTCTGAAAAACACTCAGAGGCTGATAACATAGATTTTCCAATGAAAAAAAAGAGTAGTTTCAAAAAGAAACATGTAATAAGTGAAGTAGCTAGCTCCAAATCAGGTTTAAATAGCAGTATACATGACTATATCATAAAGCAGATATTCGCTGCACCGATCCTCTCTCAGTTGGAGAAAGACATTAAAGAGCTGACTGCATCACAGATGAACTTGAAGGATCAGCAGCCCACATCTAGGAAAGGAAACGTATCTTCAAATATTCTAGTTGACTATGGGGAAAAAGATGAGGAAATAGAATTACAAAAGCCCAAATCTGTTATAAGCCAGATAATACAAGCATTTCCTGTAGATACTCTTTTAGAATCTGGGATAATCAAAGTGATGGAACTAGATAAAGAATACCAGACCAGTTCTTTGCTGGATACAGAAACAGCCTTTTCTCAAGAAGCAAGGGATTCCACAGAGAATTATTCAGAAATCAAAAGCAAAACCCAATCTCTTTCAAAGCAGGATATACCCATCATTACCAAAGAAATCACTTCTTCTATAGGTAGAGTTGGATTTATAGAAGATGGCCAAAATATGTCCCAACAAGATTCAAGTTCTCATTCAACACCAGATGAAAAAACAGACTTGCCAAGTAAAGGTCAGATGCTTGATGGAGAAAAAAGCGACCTAAATTCTACTTTAGAAAGTTTAAGTAACCCATTGATGGATAAACTTAATGAGTCAGATGCAATACTGTTAAAATCCCTTTTTAAAAACATATTTAATGTTTTTTTCAAATATCATCAGCCTGAAAGAAGACAAAAACCAGAAAAAGAGTTAGAAAGACTAACTCAGTATTCTTTTCCAAGTGATATAAAACATTTTGAAGAAATCCAAGGGAATTTTAATAAAACAGACAAGTTAGACAGAAAACCTGTTTTGAGTCCAAAGCTACGTGTGTTTCTAGAAGAACTCTCAGAGTCAGAAGTCAAAAATTTAAAATTGGAACTAAGTAAACATATCCAGCATTACCTTGTAGAAAGACTTTCAGAATCAGGACATATCACTAAGGAGGATTTGCCAAAAATCTACCAAAATCTGTATTTGATGAATGAGAAAGCAGAACTAAAAGGGCAAAACATTTTTCAGGAGAAATATTCAGAAACTGTAAAAGAAATCATGTCTTTTGTAACTAAATTTAATCATCATTTTATAGATAAACATTTAGAAAAAACGCTAAGATCTTTTTTAAATGAAATTCTCCAAAACTATTTCCTTAAGAACCTTTCAGAGAGCAGTTTATTTAATGAGACAGAATCTATGAGTATATACTCAAACATATCTCCTCTAAGAACTAAAAATGCCCCAATATCTCTTCATGAGTTAGGACAAGATATTTCAAAGGGAAGTTTTGGTAGAAGACTTGAAATAAACATGAAATATCCTTTAAATAAATCTCTACAAAACTTTCTTAAAGCCTTATCAGAAAATGAATTATTAAATCTAAAAGCTGATTTAAGCAAACACCTCCAGAGACTTTTTATAGAAAAGCTTTCAAAATTAGGACTAATGTCAGAGAGGCGATTGAAGGGGATCAGCCAGCATGTAAGTTTGCTTAATTCTAGTTCCATACCATTAAAATATATAAAAACAGATTTACCTTTTAGAGATGAAAATCACTTTTTGGGGGAGCATTTGGAAAAGCAAAATCAATATTCAAAAACTGATCAAAACATTTTACCAAAGTTTCCTAAGGATAAACATACAGAAATGATGGGGAAGAAAGAAAAGGAATATTTTTCCTTATACAATTCAAAAGAAAATCCATCAACAATTAGGGAACAGAAAGATTATGCTAGAGGAGGAAGTAGAACACTAAGTATAATAAAAATACAACCTTCCAACAGAAATATTCAGGTGATTCCATTGAATAAGCCATCAGAAACATCTACAGATATACTGCTTAGGAAACACAAGAAAGAACATGGTTTTATGCAACTTCCTCGAGCAGAAAATTCTGTTTGTAAAATGGACATTCAAGACCCATATAGTTGGGATGGTAAATCAAACACAGTTCCATCAAGAGCTTGCTTTGAAAGTACACTGAAAGTGAAGCCCCTTGATAAAAAGGAGAATAATAATATTTATAAATTGACTGGTCAGGAAAAACCTGACACAGTATGGTCATCCTGTCCAAGAATTCCCAATTGCAAAATGCCAAGGGAATATGAAGAATATTTAAATAGACCCATTCTCCCTTCCCAGCAGGCTAATACTTTAACTAATTTCAATTCAGAGACTGAGGAACAATGGAAATTAGACCAGTATTGTAGCAGATTGAAGGGACACAATAACAACAATAAAAAACACTTTGTAACATTTGCACAATACAAAACTGAAATACAAGCTCCTTACATAAACCCAAATGTAATCTGCAGTGAAAAATGTGCCAAAGTCCCTGAGTCACAATTATTTAGTTATGAAGATGAGAAAAACTCAAAACCACTCTTCTTCCCTGAAGTATTGACGAGACAATACATAAAAACCAAACTCCGAAAAGAAAGAGACCATGTCACCAAACCAAAAAAGTCATTTAACAAGATAGTTAGGATACTACCAACCACACTGCCCAACACGAGAAGTCACCAAAGGAAATCCGTTCCAAGGACTCTGCTTCACTGGACTGCACGAAGAACTATACATGTAATAATGCTTTTCCTAAGTCTTCTACTTCTGTTTTTGGCAACGTACTGTAAATATCTTACTTAGGATATGTATGCCTGAACGCAAGTGTGTGTGTAACTTTAATTGACCTCCAAGTTTAAAAAAAATCTGAAATTCAGATATCAAAAACTGATGTTTTGATAATTCTTTGAATGAGAAAATAAATGTAATTTCAGCATAGTTGATTTGAATTTGTTTTCCACAGTAAAGCAAGTGATTAGATTTAAAGTAGCAGGGCAAATATTATATAGCTATATATTATATGTAACATATTTTATAGTTGAGTATCCTATTAGCTATGTGGTGGCAGGGTAAATGTCAGTATAGATTATACTATTAATTTTGCATTCTTCCTTTCTATCTAAATTCAAGAATTTAGTGTTGAACAAGTAAGTGTGTGCATGTGCATCCTTGGAAAAAGAAGTTGAAGATAAGTTCATAGTTTTTGGAGAAAAAAGACTTTCTGAAATTCCTTTAGACAAATGAAATGTTTAATATGACTTTTTTTCAAAAGAAATAAGAAATTGGGTTTATGTTAAGTGGTGTGAGGTCATAGAGGATCTCACAACCCTTTTCCTGAGAGTAGAATAGGGAGATAGAATTATTATTTCCCTCTGTTGAGCCAACCATTCCTAAACTTTTCTCTCTAGTAGAATTGACCACAGAGAATTGAGTGGTAAGAGGCATTTGTCATATACCAGAAGTGTTCTCATTTCATTTTCTAAAACCTAGGAATCTCCCAAAGGAATCAAATCAGAGTGAGAGAAGTTGAGTTGTAGGAGCTCCTAGAAAAGGAGCGGTGGTGTGTGGGCCTCTGCGTCTTCACACTGGCTCTCAGTGATCGGTTGTCAGCGGTGGAGCTGAAGTTAGGAATTACTAACAGAGCAGAAACGTGGTTAAAATTGGGCTTACCTTATTGTTCCATGTACATAAGAGGAAAGAAGGTTTCCCTGCCCTCTCCAAACCCAGGCAAAAAAATAAAGTATGTACAGTTGGTCTTTAGACTCTTCATGACTTCCTTTTTGGAAATCTTTTTCTGAATGCCTTCTTACCAATTGCACTCAACTTTCCTTCCCCCACTCCCTCTTTGTCTTCAGTCGAAGCAGCCCATTCCCTTGGTGTGGCTATCTCTTCAAGGTGTTAAGGGATGAACTGCTCAAACTGCTGAGGAAAATAGTTTACACTAATGTGAGAAAGACTAATAGCTCCATACCCTTTTAAGGCTACCTGTAGATGGTTATATTTTAATGTAAAATGTAGCCATATTTTAAAAAATTTGAAAAGAGAACTATCATTTTTCTCTTATTATTTTTGTGTATATCCTTCCAATTATTTTCCCTAGTAGTTTACTTTTTATTCTTAGAATGTATATTAAAATTTTTATTATTTACAACCACATCCTTGGATGCTTCTCTATTTCATATTTCTCATATATATTAACAAAGATGTTTATTACATTAACCTTTAAAGAATGAAAGATCAAATTTATATGATATGAAGAGTATATTTGGGGTCAGGGGAGAGAAATCTGGTGGGAAAGAATTGCAAAGTAGGCTGGCTAGCTTTACCTAGGAGTCTGACCCTAAAAGATAGCTCCCTTAAGTTTTTCTGGTTTCCAACTTCTTATCTTCTATCCCTTTTGAAACAGATTTTTTTTAAAGCATGGTTTCTAAGATAATGTCTAATAGGAAGCATTGGGTGTAGGGTCTGATTCTGGGAACTGCACAAGAAACATTCAGTGCTTTCATACTTTGTTGATATTACAAACTTTAGTCCTCGTAAATTTAAAATGTGCTTTTAAGAAACCTAACTTACCATTTTGATGTCTTATTTTAATGTTTAGGACTGTTCGGATAAATTTGAGGATTTACATGTGACTCCAGTTCAGCATCTTAAAAAAACAAAATCAAGAGCAAGACTTTTAGGGAAGAGCCCAGATGATAGCCACAATCAGGCTAAATACTCTACAAGACCATATACTGCACCAGAGCCTAACAAACGACGAGAAAGCTACACCAGAAAACTTGCAAGTCCTCGAATGATTTCATCAGGCTTAGTTAATATAAATGATACAACCCCAGATTATGACATGCGTAAAATGCGGCCAAAAAAAAAATTAAAAGAGGATATTGAAAAATGTTCGCTCATTTGTGATATTATCCAAATGTTAAACAGTTCAAAATGATACGTGAGGCCAACGGTCAGAATATCATTTCTCCACTAACAAAATGGTTTGGAGATCTGTCCTTGTATGCAATAGAAGTCAGCAACTAAATTTCATCTTGTTAGAACCATTTTGTTATGATTAAAATGAAAAAGAAACACATTTGATGTAAACGTGTTTTTGTTTATAAACATTAGGGAACAAACTCAGACATACAAATCCAGTTGATATTCACTAGCAAAGTTTTGTTTGCCAGCTTTCCCTCTTTTTCACAATACAAAAATATCACTCCAAATTGTATTTCTTTGACTTCCCTAACCTTTGTCACACTCTAAATTATCCCTGTCCACCCAGTTTTCAGGTTCTCTATTTACAGTTATCTATGGTTAGCCTTTTGTTACGAATATTTTACTCTTCAGCTGTAGTTACATTTCTAGATTCAACAGTCTGCAATTCTACCTATACAACTTCTACTAATTTAAATATTGTCTGATATTGCATCTTTTTACACTGTAAATAAAGATAACAAAATACTAACAAAATACTAATCCCTGAGGCATCTTCTACACTGGAATCACTTTCTAACTTACTTGAAAATGTGAAAGGGTCTTTTTCTTTGTGTGGTACTGGGGATTGAACCCAGAGGCATTCTACCTCTGAGCAACACCCCCTGCCCTATTTTACTTTTTGTTTTGAGAGAGGATCTTGCTAGGTTGCTGACAGTCTCACTAAATTGCTGAAGTGGTCCTTAAACCTGTGATCCTCCTGTCTCAGCCTCCCAAGTACTTGGATTACAGGTGTGAGCCACCATGCACGGCTGAAATGGCCTTTTTAATGGCACCAAACTCGGTAAACTGCATAAAAATATCGAAACTGAGCCTGGCATGGTGGCACATGCCTATAATCCCAGTACTTGGGTGGCTGAGACAAAAAGATCTCAGGTTCAAGGCCAGCCTTAGCAACTAGTGAGGCCTGCCACAATTTAGACCCTGTTTCAAAATAAAAAATAAAAAAGGGCTGGGGGTATAGCTCAAAGGTAGAATGCTCCTGGGTTCAATCCCCAGTAGCACACATACACACACACACACACACACACACACACACACACCAAAATAGTGTAACAACATATAATCTAAAGTTAACACAGGGTTTAAATCAGAGATTTCTGAAAATTGGTTCTATTTCTACAAAGCACAGTATTTATTGAACTTTGGTTTCCTCTTGAAAACATAAATTTCAATTTACAGAATTGTTTTGTTTAGTCTTTCTACCAGAATTCATAAAGACCATGGGGTTTAAATGGATTGACCAATGGAAAACAATTTCTGGTCATTTACTTAATGTTATAATCAGGGCTGTGACTTTTTTATGGAACCAAGAATTTCCTGCAGTCCTTTGAAGTTGTCAGTAGAGATGGTTTGACTTAGGATTTTAAAACCTTTTACCATAGTGTGAAACCAATACACATTCAATAGAAACTGTGCTTCAAGTTTTGAATTTTAATGTTTTCCTGGGCTAATGATAGGGGTCCATCCTATCTCACAATGGCGGACAGTGGTGGTGAGCCATCGCTTCCCATCAGCCACGCTGCCATGAAGAAAAATGATGATACTCCACAGTGCACTGTGTTGCTAAGCTGCAAGGCTCAGTAGGTTAGATGTGTTATGCATTTTTCCACTTGGAGTATTTTCACTGTATGATGGGTTTATCAGGACAAAACCCCATACATCGAGGAGCATTTGTATTTAGGCAGCGTGTAATGAGGAAACACAACTCCAGACCTTTTAAGTAGAAGGAATACAGAGAATTGGTTTTCTGAATGATGGGATGAAGGATAGGAAGCCAAAAGGGATGGTGAGGGAACCCAGAGATTAGCAAGAACTAGAAGCGCTCCCACCATCAAGCTGAAAGGGAAGCAGGAGGAAGTGGTGTTGCCAGAGCCTTGAAGCCAGAAGACAAAGAGGACACAGCCAGGCACGCCAGAGGACTAGGAATGGGGCAGAGGGTGAGACGTGGCATGCTTCTTCCTCTCTTTCCGCTATCGGAGCTTCCACTGTTGCCTTGTTGGACACCAGAAAATAAGGGTGCATGGGAAACACAGTTCCCAGTGAAGCAGAGCTGGAGAGAGTGGAGAAATGGATTTGAGAGCTGATAAGCAATCGACCAACGGTACTTAGGAGGAGAACCACTGATCTGGCGTAAACAAAGGAAATATTTACTAGATGGAGATTTCAAGTGCTGTTGACTCATTACAATTTTTTCTTTTTTTTGGCACTGGGGATTGAACCCAGGGGCATTCTGCCTCCAAGCTACAGCCCCAACCTTATTTTTTATTCTTTATTTTGAAACAGGGTCTCATTAAGTTGTGGAGGGCCTAAGTAGCTGAGGCTGGCCGCAAACCTGGATCCTCCAGTCTCAGCTTCCCAAGTACTGGGTACAAGCATGCGCCACCAGGCCCGACTGACTCATTACAATTTTAATGACAATATTGTGACACAAAATTTCCTACCATAGAAATCCCTAAAATTTTCAAGAGTATTTTTTAACAATTCATATACTTCATTCAAGGAAAAATTCCTGAAGTATTTATTACACATCTATACTATGACAGACATTTTTGCTAAATACTAGGAATATACTAGTTAACAATATCTCAAGAAATCCAGTCTATTGAGGGCATAAGCACAGAAGTAATTATTATAGAGCTGTGTTAAGTGCCATTTGGGGAAAGTTTTATAGCTCATAGGAGGCCTTTTTTTTTTCTGCTAAGGCAGCTAGTTTGGGTCCTTCAAAAGGTAGAAACCAAGATGAGAATAAACATGTGTGTTAGTCAGACTAATGGCTCCCAAACATGTCTACATCCTAATTCCGGAAACCTGTGAATGCTACCTTACGTGGTTAAAGGGACTTTGCAACTGTGATTAAGGACCTTGAAATGGGGAGAATCTCCTGGATCATCTGGGTGGGCAAAATATGATCAGAAGGGTTCTCGCGTGTGCGCGCTTCTGTGTATTGAACACAGAGGCATTTTACCTCCGAGCTACACCCCAACCCCTTTTTATTTTTTTGCAGTACAGGGGATTGAACCCAGGGGCATTCTACCTCCAGGCTACACCACCAGCCCTATTTTTATTCTTTATTTTGAAACAGGGTCTCACTAAGTTGCAGAGGTCCTTACTAAGTAGCTGAGGTGGCCGGGAAACTGTGATCCTCCTGTCTCACCCTCCCAAGTACTGGGATTACAAGCATGCATCACCATGCCCATCTTATTTTTTTGTTTTGAAATAGGGTCTTACTAGGTTGCTGAGTCTCAGTAACTTGCTGAGGCTGGTCTTGACCCTGAGATCCTCCTGTTTCAGTCTCCCAAATACTGGGATTACATGTGTGCGCCACCAGGCCCAGCTGCAAGGATTCTTTTAAGAGGGAAGCAGAAGGGTCAGAGATTTGGCCACAGAAGCAGAAGTTGGAGCAATGCTGTGTCATGAGCAGGAGGCAGGCAGGAAGCCCCCAGAAGCTGGCAAAGGTAAAAGATTCTCTAGGGCTCCAGAAAGAATGTAGCCCTGTCAGCTCATTTTAAACTTCTGACCTCCAGAACTTTCATAAACTGTGAGAGGGAAGAAAAGAAAGCAGACTAGGAAATGTCTGGCTGCAGTGTCATTCTGTGTAAATTTCAGTGGGGCTGATGGAGTGTCCTCTAGCCAAAGCTATTCATCACGAAAGGTCTCTGTCTCCTAAAAAAGGATCTAACTTGATATTCATGCTACCAGGAGAAGGGGCTTGGGTGAGTCAGGTAAGACAGAAGAATTGTGTCCTGCCAAGTATCTCTACATGCTAAACCCCAGAACCTATGAACAGGTTATATAACTAAGGGGAATCAAGTGGGCTAATCAATGGACTGTAGGCAGGGAATTACCCTGGATTATATGGCTGTGCCCAATGTAAAGTAGAAGAGGGGCCTGGCTGGGTGACACATGCCTATTATCCTGGCAATGTCAGAGGCTGAGGCAGGAGGATTGTAAATTCAAGGCTAGTTTCTAATACTTAGCAAGACCCCATCTCAAAACAAAAGGGGCTATGGATGTAGTTCACTGGTAGAGCACCCCTGGGTTTAACTCTCAAGACCCCCTCCCACACACACAGTAGAAGAGGGAATGGGAAGAAAGCCAGAGAAATGAGAACATGAAGTCTCATCTCAACCTTGCTGACTCTGAAGGCGGACACAGAGGGCCACAAGCTGAGGAGAGGGCAGGAAATGGATTCTCCTCTAGAGCCTCCAGAACCTTGGTTTTACTCCAGTGGGACCCATTTTGGACTTCTGAATTACAGAACTGTAAAATAATAAATTGGTATTATTTTAAGCCACTAAATTTGTGGTAATTTGCTATAGCAGCCATAGCAAACATACAGCAAGTGAAATGACTATCATACACAATTCAAGAAGGCCTCATGCACAGAGTGAAGCTAACAGTTAATTATGACTAATACCCACCATTATGGCTAATTTTATGGGTCAACAGTAATGGGCCCCAGGATGCACAGATATTTGGTCAAATATTATTCTGGGATTTCTGGATAAGATTAACATTTTAATCAGTAGGCTGGCTAATGCAGGTTGCCCTCCCTAATGGGTGGACCTCACACAATCAGCTGGACACACAACTAGTTGAAGACTTGAATAGAACAAAAAGGCTGAACCTCTCCCAAGTCAGAGTTCCTCCTGCTCTGACTGCTTTTGGGCTAGGACATTGTCTTTTTTTCTGTCTTTCCACTCTAACAAAACATCCACGCTTCCTAGGTCTTGAGCCCAACGGACTTTGAATAACTCCACCATAGGTTCTCCGGTCTCCAGCTTGCTGGTGCAAGAGCTTGAAACTTGTTGATCTCCACAACCGCGTGAGCCAATTCCTTAAAATCAATCTTTTTATATACATATACATACCCACACTCTCTATTGGTTGTTTCTCTGGAGAACAATAATATACTCACAGTAGATCTTAGAGGCACTGTTTCATGAGCCCTCAATCCACCTTCTGCACTATATGCATGCAGAGAACCTCTAGAGATGCAGAAGAACCTCTAAGGCTCCTGTAGGCCTTTCTTGCTGAGGGAATGAACTACAGCCCTGCCTCCCAGTTGCTCTAAGGGCCTCACGCAGTCCTCATCCTCTCCCTCCTCCACTACCCATTCTAGAGTCTCCTGCCTTCAGCTTTCACCTTGGTAGATCCTGGTGGCTGCACTGATAGACTAACCCCAACATTTATTCGAGGGGTCTAGCCAACCAACATAAAAAGGATTGTGTTGCAAGATGCGTATTATTTTGTATATTATTAATCATTTTGGTTTTCATTTCTAAGTCTTAAAATAATCATTTTAAAATAACTTCTAATGTAATATAAGATTGTACAGATTAAGAAAATTACCTGAGAGGGGACCCAATTCACCACAACTCAAACTACAAACTCTTTTCGAGACAAAGCATCTTTCTTTTGCTAATAAAGAAATACTACTGCTGGGCATGGTGGCACATGCTTGTAATTCCAGTATTTGGGAGGCTGAGACAGGAGGATCACAGGTTTGAAGCCAGCCTCAGCAACTTAGCAAGACCCTGTTTCCAAATAAAAAATAAAATGGGCTGGAGGTGTAGCTCAGAGGTAGAATGCCCCTGGGTTCAAACCTCAGCAACACACACACACACACACACACACACACACACAGAAGAAATACCACCAATGAAGACCTCTATGTCCTTAAATGTTGTACCCCTACAGCAGCAATACTCATGTAAAAGGCCAGAATGCCTTCTGCCTCCAATGAATCAAATGCCTGCCTGTCCCAAATTTATTAGGTTATGTAAACCAATCTTTTTGAGACAGGACTTTTCTTGGCAAAACAAATTGGAATCTATGTCTCAGCTTTGTCAAACCACACAAGGAAAATAAATAAAAACATAAACTCAATTCAATAAATCTTTATTGAGCTCCCACGGGGTGCATAAATTTAGGATTTATAATTTACATAGATAGAAAAGTGTTATTTAATTAGCCCCCCTTTTTTAAAAAGCAATTTCTCTATATATTTCAAGTGAATCATTTAATAAGAGTGAGGCTCAGTTTGATGTTATCATGGTTTAACAGAAGAAAAAGGGGGAAAGAGAGACATTTTCCCTTCTCCCAATAAGGGTTTGGTGCCAGGATAAACTAGCCTATTGGTCTAACAATAGCTGATCAAAAAGGTTGGAAAATATGGAAGACAAAGATGTGCTTGAAGCACTGTCCTCTAAGGGCTCATTCCCAAGAGGACAGCAAAATGTCAATAACAGCCGGGCGTGGTGGTGCACGCTTGTAATCCCAGTACTTGGGAGGCGGAGACCAGAGGATCCAGGTTCACGGCCAGCCTCAGCTGCTTAGTGAGCTCTCCGCAACTTAGTGAGACCCTGTTTCAAAATAAAGAATAAAAAATAGGGCTGGGGGTGTAGCCCAGAGGTAGAATGCCCCTGGGTTCAATCCCCGGTACAGCAAAAAAAAAAAAAAAAAGTCAAAAACATGAACTGGCTCAAAAATTATACTGAGAGATCGAGAGAGGAGTTAGTCACAGCTTGGGGGGAAAAATCAAGACTTTCAAGACTGGATGACTAATTGTAGCTAGATTAACAAACATGATGTTTCCTTGGAGTAGTGAAAGTACTCTGATCTAAGCAGAGAGGTGGTAAATTCATACTCCTATGAACAGAGTGGTTTTTAAGTGATAGATTCTCCAGTGCACCAACTGTATTTTCAAGTATAATTCTGGTACTTATCCCTAGCAAAATAGGAGAAAAAGCAGCAAGTGTCAAGTACACAGGATTTAAAATGACTTGGCAGCCCTAGAATTCCCAGTTTGAGTCTTTTTCATCAGGAAGATCACATTCTGGCTCAGTCCAAGGCAACACTGGAGGCAGTGCTACTGATGGCTTGTTATAAGCAGGAGGCAACAGTGAGAGTACTGAATCCTGGCTTTCTTCTTTCATCTGTTAAAGAAGCCCAAGAATAGGCTGTTGGTACATAAATTCAATACATCAGTTTTATTACCAATAGTTTTTAAATCATCGTAAGCATTTAAAATTGCTTTTAGGCATTTTCCCTAAAAATGTTCTTGATTCCAATCATCTGAAAACAGGAAGAATGAAGAGACAAACTGATTTTTATCAGAATTATTTTGCCCTTTCATTATTTCTAGCCAGTAAAGACAATGTCTCTAAATTAATCAAAATATACATTGACCATGTAATAGCACATGATGATAGTCCAGTTTGTTTTTATTCACTTTGTTTTATAGAATGGAAATCTTTTTTTTTTTTTTTTTTTTTGCAGTACTAGGGATTGAACCCAGGGGCATTCTACCTCTGAGCTACACCCTAGTCCTATTTTTATTCTTTATTTTGAAACAGGGTCTCACTAAGTTGCAGAGGGCCACGAACCTGTGATCCTCCTGTCTCAGGTTCCCAAGTACTGGAATCTGGCATTAAGCAACTTTTTAATAGTATTTAAAACATCTGTATAAGAAATGATAGATCAGCTTACCTGTTTGAAGAACACATGGGACAATAAACTGCTTGCTGATGGCCTGAAATTTTTTTAAAATATTAAAAAATAGAACCTCATATTAGAATGTAGATTTTAGGTGTCTAACTGTATTAGAAATCTGGTTTAGAGCTATAAAACCCAATACTAAAAATTTTTTAAAAATATGTCTGAAGCCCAATTCTTAGCTCCAACCTTGACTAATGAGAAGAATTTATTCTAGAAGTATCCTTCAATTAATCCAAACTCAATATTTATTGGGCACATACTATTTATAAGGAATCATGCCAGACACTAAGGGGCTAAAAAAGAATGAACAAGACATATCTTCTTTCCACAATACTAATGCTAATATATAGGTACCTACAATAATAATTTATGTTAGTACAATATCAGCAAATTTCATTTTGATACTACTTGGAAGTTTCTAAAATGTCATAACATAAATGCACTAATTACTGTCCAGGAAGAGTAATTTTTACAAGGAGACTTGGCTAGAAGATGGTATGACTAAGACTGGAGCCCAACTCTTCTGTTTTGAATCCAGTGTTCTTCCCATTTGCTTTGCACCTCTACTTGTTCTTAGCAGAGATATTTTCTAGATTAAACTAATTTTTTGATCAAAGATTTGAATTTTATCAGAAGGGTAATATCACAAATCTTCTATACAATATAAAATACATAGGTTTTGTGCTATTTAGAGGCGTGCAATATTACCTTTTCTCGGGATCTTGCTGTAAACAAAGCTGAACCAAGCTAAAGAAGGCAGGAGAGAAGGTTTTTGAGGATGGTGTGTGCAATCGGTCACTATTGACTGTATGAGTTCCACTGGAGACGAACACACTTTCTCCAATCCCAGAGTCTATTCCTGATCGGGAATTCTTCATTCTGGAGTCTGATTGAGGGAAAATGCTGATATCCAATGGGCTATATGGAGGACCTTTCAGTTTCTGTAAAAGCATCTAAAAGAAAGAAAATTTTCTTTCAATCCTTTTCAGGCAAAATATTAAAACAACAATAACAAAAAAGTTCCTAAAGGTCTACAGTAAACATGTTCAGCAAAAATCATCTAGAATGTAAGAAGGCCTAAGAAAGTCAAGTAGTTCAGGAATTTTAGAAGCACTTACCTGAGTTCTATGCATGTCCTGGAAAGGCACCTGCCCACTGGCTAATTCACATGCTGTAATCCCAACACTGTAAATATCTGACTTCACATTATATCCATGTAAATCCTATAGAACACAATTAATTTGAAGTCCTTTAGTGCAAATAACTTAAACAGTTACAAATATGTGCTCTTTTGATAAAGGATGGTGAACAATGGGTAAAAATCCCATAAGGCAAAAATCAAGATCTACCTAGTATATAGCTTAGGATTTTTTATTCCTAACACAATTTTGACAAGAAAGAGAAAGTCTTGCAGTAGGCCATTCACCAATTCAAATATAAGGATGCAATTGTCCTTTAGTCAAACTCAGAAGACACTCGAGACGCACAGACAACCCAATGCAAGGGCCACATCTGACCTGTCTCAGTAGTTCTGGACTCAGCCACGGCTGCACTGAGGTGCTGAACTGTGGGAAATCAAACACAGCCCTATGCCTCTGTCCGTGCTTAACCAAACTATGCAGGTGGGACAGGCCAGACAGGGTCACCAGGCCATCACCAGAAATGAGGATATGGCTGGCTTTCATACTCCTAGAACAAAAAGAAACAACCCTAAGTACTAGGAATCTGGCCAATGAAGAAAGAATAAATCCATGTATTCTCTTGAAAATTAACTACCCTTTATAAGATAACAGTGTCTCATATACACTGTTATAAATACAGGAAATGTTCAGGGAATTAAAGAATTCTCTCAGCTACTTAATACATACTAGAACAAGGGAAGATATAAATGAAAAATGGTAATTTTTTCAAAGAATGAATCAAATTATTAGTTTCACTATTCTAGGATATTGTTGTAAAAACAACTAAACCTAAAAAATCAAATAATATTTGAAGAACAGGTTAAATGCAATACTATCCAATAAAAGACAGCCTCTCATGGTATGTAACATTGTTTCTAAAGATATGTAATATACAAATTTCCTTTAATTGCCAGATAAATGATAAAAGAGCCTTATTTTTTCAGCCAAAACACTGAATTTGGACACGAACAGAGTAGAACAGCCAGAGTCTGGTAAAATATAATAAAACTTCAGTTAATTAGAATATACCTGCTGAAATCCTCAATTAACCAGAATACTGTTTTAAAAAAGGAACAAATAGGAAGACAAAAAGCTTTAAGGAAACTGAAACATTAAGAAATCCAATTTTAAAAACAATTAAAAAGCAAAATAAGCTGAGTGCAGTGGCACACACTTGTAATTCCAGTTCTTGGGAGGCTGAGACAGGAGGATCACAGGTTCAAAGCCAGCCTCAGCAATTTAGGGAGACTCTCAGCAACTTAGTGAGACCCTGTTTTAAAATAAAAAAGGTTAGGGGTGTAGCTTGGAGGTAGAACAGTCTTGGAGTCAATCCCTAGTACCAGAAAATTAAAAAAAAATCCCAGTGTATCTGAGAAGAGCACTGCTTTTCACATTCAGCCAATTACTTCTGCATCTGCAGTTTGGTAACAAGAGACTGATATTTAGTATGATAATCTTAAGGTGCTGCAAAATATTTAAGAAATCAAGAAAGGATTAATTACAATTTGCACATAATAGAACTATGATGTAAGCATAAAAGCTGGAATGCAGATAAAAAAAGATTTGTTTAACAAAACAAAACAACCACCCCACCCCACCCCCAGCTAACTAGGATTCCCTTCGCCACAGCTGATACCTGAACATACATGTTCTCATATCCCTCCTTAAACTGACTGTGAGCTCATGAGGGCAGGTGCTCCACGCCAGCACCAAGGACAGCGCTTGGTGCAGACATAGCCTCTGAACATTTCTGGTGAATGGACATAAAAAGGTAAGCATCCACTTTATCTACTGGCCCCTTCCTCTCTCAATTTTCATCTACATATTTCTTGTCTCGCCTTTCTAACACTCAACTGCTTCTTCCTAAAAGCTCCCTCAAAGATTTCTTCTATTTAAATTCTTTCATTTTGTAAAATGAAGTAAGTAAATACCTATGAATACAGCCATTTTGGTGCAGATAGTTCAACCCGCGCACTGCTCCAAAGAGAATGTTTCTTATTAATGTTTCACTCATTCCTTCAGGAAAGTAGGTCCTCAACAGCTGACTTGCTGAACCTGAAAGAAACCCCTGGAATCTTTAGATGAATATTGAAAGAGACTTTGCTTCCAGCTATGCTTTAAGTGTTCCCTTTCAACCATAAAACCATACATACACACACTTGTTACTTTTTGGAGCCTAACTACTTCCCTATGCAAAAGTGATTTTCCTTCAAGAATCTCTTAAAAGTTTTTTTTTTTGGGCTGGGGACATAGCTCAGTGCTTAGGGCCCTGGGTTTGATTTCCCCATACCACAAAAAGAAAAACAAAACAAAAAAGTATTTTTTTCCTAATGACCTAAGAGATTAGGAAAGAGAATTAATATTTTTCCATATTACTTAATAAAAATACATATTGCATACGTATGTAATATGTAATTTTTGAACTCCAGAAGCAATTCACAAAAGCTGTTCTAAAGATCAAAGCTCTAGAATCCACTCACTTATTTATTCAATACACTTACTGAACATTATATTGTGTGAAGTACTATGTGTGTACCAGGCAACACCAAAAAGAAAAAAAAAATAAATGATCCTTGCCCTCAAGAAGCAGAAGGGAGGGAGATAGGCACACAAGCAGATGTCTGTAACACTGTGAAATCAGTGTACAGTGTAGTGAAACAGGGACAGGGATGGTGTGCATAGGTGGGGAAACTACTTTTCCCTGCAAAGTAACAGTTGCTCTCCCTTGCAAGAGGGGAAGGAAACTGAAAGAGAGACAGATTTTTCAAAGGCATGGAATTCTTAGAGAATCTGCAGTGGTTTCATTGATCATCATAACTATTCTACTTTTTTCTGAAGATTAAAAGTCAACATGAACCAGATACAGAAATAGATCATAAATTTAGAAATGGCCATTACATTTATAAATTAAAAATAGTAAATCATAAATCAAAGGCCCCAGTCATCCCTACAATGACAACATCCAGGCTAAACAATGAGTTATTTTATTTAAAAACCAGTTTTCTTACCATAAGCCATAAATGGAGAAATAACCCAAAGCCAGCTGCCAACAGTGAACACTGTCCAGTACGTTGTAATATTGGGGTGCCGGAAAAAGTGGGACAGAATCACTGCTTTCTAGGATAAACATACAAGACATTTTAAAATGACTTTTCTTGTGAAGAAGATAGAGCCATAGTGGCAGCTAATACTCAAGGGAGCTTATTAGCACTAAGCTCTGTTCTTAGTGCTTTCATCTCTTTAAATCTCACGGCCATTCCATGAAATGTGTGCTTCCCATTTTATAGAAGATGACAATGGAAAATAAGTTAGAAAATCTGTCCAAAAACACTGTTAATAAAAGAAGTTGAAGTGAGATGTGAACTTAATCTGACTCCAGGAGGCATACACTTAATAAGGATACTATGATATTATTGTAGAAACATCTAAAAACCCATAAAAACTAAAAAAAGCCACTCTTAACACTACATTACAGAGAGCCCTGTTAATATTTTGTATAGCTTCTTCTAGTCTTTTTTCCTGTGCAATATATACACACATTTATAAATATTTTAAAAATTGGGACAATATCAAAATAAAATTCTTTCCCCCTTTATGTCAAAAATGATCAGTGACAATTAAAATGGTATAATATGCCTGAAATATAATTCTATTAAAATTTATCAATTTAGAAGTTAATTTTGCTTAACTAGATGGAAAGATGCTTCTATGTTTTTCTACTTCCCTATATGATTATTTGTGATTAGACTACTTAAGGGCATTATAAATCTCCAGTCTACACTGGGCATGATGGCGCACACTTATAATCCAGTACTTGAGAGGCGGAGACAGGAGGACTACAGGGTCACAGCCAGTCTCAGCAACTTAGCCAATCACAAAAAAAGAAGGGACATATGTTTTCATTAATATGCACAACTTAGGGAGTAGTGGGGACACAAAAGGGACTCCAATGACAACGGAGAACCCTCAGTGGTGCAAGGGAAAGGGTACAAGGGAAGGGGAAGGGTAAGAAAGAAGTGAATCTATGGAATTACTGTCATAAACAATGTGTATATATGAGATTATACCAACATCATTCTCAGTGC
>PVJS01035195.1:0-21150 GCA_004027185.1 Glis glis | reverse complement strand
GATTCTGGACTCAGGACAAATGACACCCCCCCCAAAAAAATTTTTTTTTTGGCCAGGCATGGTGGCGCACGCTTGTAATCCCAGTACTTGGGAGGCTGAGACGGAGGATCCAGGTTCGTGGCCAGCCTCAGTTACTTAGTGAGGCCCTCCGCAACTTAGTGAGACCCTGTTTCAAAATAAAGAATAAAAAATAGGGCTGGGGGTGTAGCTCGGAGGTAGAACGCCCCTGGGTTCCATCCCCCGTACCATAAATAAATAAATAAATAAATAAATAAATAAATAATTTTTGTCTTTTAGCTACAATACATTTAAGGGCCTTTAAGGTGATAACATGGAGCCCCCCTTTTTTCTAAACATCATCTATTAATCTTTCCAGAACTTTCTGTGCACCGAAAGAAGTGAGGCCAGGGCTTCTCAAAGTGTGGTCCACAGACTGTCCCCAAAGTGTTCTCTAGGAGATAAATAAAAAACCCGAGGGTAAGGGTTTTTCTGTGTGTGTATGTGTAGTACTGAAGATCAAACCCAGGGGTGTTCTACCACTGACCTACACCCCCAGCCCTATTTTGTTATTATTATTTTTTGAATTAGGGTCTCACTAAATAAGCATGTGCTGGCCTCAAACATGCGATCCTCCTGTTTCAGCCTCCCAAGTACTGGGATTATAGGCATGGGCCACCATGCCCAGCTCTGAGGGTAAAGTTTTGTTGTTGCTTGCATGTGGTTCTAGGGATTGAACCCAGGGGCATTCTACCTTCGAGCTACACCCCCAGCCTGATTTTATTTCTTATTTGGAAACAGGGTCTCGCTAGGTTGATGAGAGTCTCACTACTTTCTGAGGCTGCCCTTGAACCTTCGATCCTCCTGTCTCAGCCTCCCAAGTACTGACACAACAGGCGTGTGCCACCACGTCTGGCTCCTGTTTGTTTTTTATTTTGAAACAAGGTCTTGCTAAGTTGCTGAGGCTGGCCTTCAACCTGAGATCCTCCTGTCTCAGCCTCCCAAGTACTGGGATCACAGGCGTCCACCACCACACCCAGCTCAGGTTCAATTTTTAAAAGCTATTATACTTAATTTGACATCGCTACAGCAACCATCGCCATGACCAGTGAGCTCACTGGACACAGTGTAGGCCAGTGTGGCCTGCAGCAGGGGGCATGCAGTATGAGACACAGTAGGACAGCATACTGGCCCACAGTGGGCTGGGGGAGATCCTGGTCCTGTACCAGAGTGTTCTGGGCACTGACTGAGTCAGGAAGCGCTGCTGGACCCAACCCCGGTCACACAATGGCGATGCTGAGATCAGAGATAAATTGACTGGCTCAAGGTCCTTAAGTATCTATAGCAAAGGGCTATGGGGGTGGAGACATGGAAGAAGAGCCTAATAGGGAACTAAAAAAATTAAAAAATAGGGGGAGAGCTGTGGGTGCCACTCAGTGGTGGAGCACTTGCTTAGCATACACAGGCCCTGGGTTAGAAAAATAAGTAAAACATAGGAGAAGCCTGTCACTGAAAATGAATTTATGATGGCGATTCTAATTTTGCTTGTGTATTTATTTATTTATTGGTTACTGGGGGATGAATGGAGGGGCATTCTACCTCTGAGATACACCCCCAGACTTTTTATTTTTTATTTTGAAACAGGGTCTCGCTAAGTTGCTGAGGCTGTCCTCCAACCTGCAATCCTCCCATCTCAGCCACCCAAGTATTGGGATCACAGGCATGCACCACCACACCCGGTGTGATTCTAATTTTATTTATTTATTTATTTATTTATTTATTTATTTATTTATTTGCAATACTGGGGATTGAACCCAGGGGCATTCTACCTCCAAGCTCCACCCCCAGTCCTATTTTTTTTCCTTTATTTTGAAACAGGGTCTCACTAAGTTGCAGAGGGCATCACTAAGTAGCTGAGGCTGGCTGCGAACCTGCGATCCTCCCGTCTCAGCCTCCCAAGTACTGGGATGACAAGCGTGTGCCACCACACCTGGCTCATGATTCTAATTTTAAATGGCATGCAGCTAAGCAGACCTCCACACAGCTGCTCTGGGATCCCCAGGAAGGTGTACAATGAACACGAAATCAGAGAGATAAAAGCTAATGCCAAACTCTAACGGTGAACGTCCACGATGAACCCGGTCGAGGAAATTCAACCCTGAAATGTGTGTCCCTCACAAGAGTGGGGATACAGTTTGTAGCTCCCCATGCTGCTGGGTACCAAAACCACGAAGCTGGCCAAGTGGGAGGTGGCCAGGGACAGGGAGGGGGCTGTGGCAAACAAGAATGTGCCCCCTCCCCGAATGCCATGAGAAGGACACACTTAGTACTGAAATCTCCCCACCTGTCAACACTGCCAGCGACATTACATGTTTTTAAAACCCTGTGAGGCCGGGCGAGGCAGCGCACGCTTGTCATCCCAGTCCTTGAGAGGCTGAGACCTGAGGATCCAGGTTTGCGGCCAGCCTCAGCTACTTAGTGAGGCCTCCCGCAACTTAGTGAGACCCTGTTTCAAAATAAAGAATAAATAATAGGGCTGGGGGTGTAGCTCGGAGGTAGAATGCCCCTGGGTCCAATCCCCAGTATGGCAAAAAAGAAAGAAAGAAAAAAGAAAAGCCTATTTTAGTAGCTTGACTAAAATCTACAGGCTCAAAGAACAATCAAAGCATTGGATAAGGAATTCTACTCAGCCATAAAGAAGAACAAAATTATGTCATTCGCGGAGAAATGGAGGGAACTGGAGAATATTATGCTAAGTGAGATTAGCCAGTCACAAAAAGTGAAAGGTCGGATGTTCTCCCTCATATGTGGAAGCTAGGGAGAAACTGGGACACAGGAGGGACTCCAGACACAGGAGGAGAAACCTTAGTGGAGTGAGGGAGGGGACCTAACTGGGGGAGATGAGAGGGGGAGGGAGACTTGGAGAGGGAAACACCTCAGTGGACATGATGTACACACACATTTATCAAAGACAATCACTGTGCTGAGCACGGGAAGGTGCGGAGGGAGAGGGAGCGGGGTGGAACTGGGGGAGGCTCAGTGAGTGCTGTGTGCATGTGTGCCTCCGGTCACCCTGAACTGCATCAAGACGCATGATTACAATGCACCAATAAAAAGTAAAATATAAATAAAAAATCATTAGTCAATAACAAATCATTAGTCCTGCCAAATCACTGATAAATCTAAAAGCCCATGTAAGGAAGGAGAGGAAGCATGAGATAATGCAGTAAAAATTTAAGATACGATTTTGCATTTTCCTTTGCCCCGAGCTTTCCAGGGAGAGCTAGGGAGGTAAGAGGCAGGGGCGGGAATGTCAGCTACCCTGGGCTGCAGTTGCTGTGTGCAGGCAAGTGGGCAGGCACTAATTTCATCTTAACAATGATCCTTCCGTGCGATGTCCTTTATTTTGCAAGGAAGGAAGCTCACAGAGGTGGCCTGAGGTCATACAGCTGTATCTGTAGGTGGCTTAGCCTCCAGAACCCAAGGAAGAGGGGGCCTCCTGGGGCCCTTCAAAACTCCACCACTTAGAGGTTTTGAGCATGGCTGAAATGCCAAGTGATGTTCCTTCTAGACCAGTTCAAGTCATCTCTTCTTCTAGTTGCTTTCCCCCAGAGACAAAGACTTCCCCACATAAAAGTATCCCCCAAATTATGTTTTTCCTCTCTTTATTCTTATATTCTCTTCTAATCCCCACATTAATTTCTCAGCCTGTGTGTGTGTGTGTGTGTGTGTGTGTGTGTGTACCCAGGGGCATTCTACCTCCAAGCTACACCCCCAGCCCTTTTTACTGTTTATTTTGAAACAGGATCTTGCTAAGTTGCTGAGGCTGGCCTCGAACCTGCGATTCTTCTGTCTCAGCCTCCCAAGTACTAGGATTACAGGTGTGCGTCACCGCGGCCAGCCTCTCAGCCTGTCTTTGTTGCTTTGTTCTCCATGTTGATGGTGGCAGTCTTCATCCATGTCACCCAGGCACCAGTCTGTCACTTGCATGTCATCCCTGTAGCCCTTGCTCCCACGCTGACGTCTGTGCATATTTGATTCCCCTTCTCTAATGGCAGTCTCCTTCCTCTCCCTCACTAACCCTTCCCTCCCTCCTGCTCCTTTATGCTGCAGCCAAACCCAGATCACATCCGGATCACATAGAAATGCTCCCCGAGCTGGCCGTGGTGGCGCACGCCTGTAATCCCAGTACTTGGGAGACTGAGACAGGAGGATCGCAGGTTCAAAGCCAGCCTCGGCAACTTAGCAACACCCTCAGCAACTCAGTGATAGCCTGTTTCAAAATGAAAACTAAAAAGGGCTGGGGTGTAGCTCTGAGGTAGAATGCCCCTGGGTTCAATCCCCCGTACCAATAAAATAAAAATAAAAATAACTCAAAAGAATGTATTATTCACTGACTATAGAAAAAGACTTGAAGGGGTCACCTTTTGCTTCCTCCATTATTTCCAGTCAAGGATAAGGTAGTGCTCACTCCCCTACACAACTGTCTTGTGAGCCGGGTATGGTGGCATACACTCGTAATCCCAGTTCTTGGGAGGCTGAGACAGGAGGATCTAGGTTCCAGGCCAGCCTCAACTACTTAGTGAGGCCTCCACAACATGGTGAGACCCTGTTTCAAAATAAAGAATAAAAAATAGGGCTGGGGGTGTAGCCTGGAGGTAGAATGCCCCTGGGTTCAATGCCCGGTACTGCCAATAAATAAATAAATAACTGTCTTGTGCCCCACCCCCTTGCCACACACCCACTCAGCCACTGGGGCTCCGGCAGAAGCTCTTAGGTGGGAACAGGATGTTTATTTCTTTGTGTATCTGTGTTAACTGGCAGCCCTAGCATATGCTAAGTGCCTGGAGACTTTGGAACAATCAGACAGGAGGGCACCAGGGACCAGCCAAACAGCTCTTCAAGAGGAAGGGTGGGGCCAAGCCAGGAGGAGTTTCCAGCCACAGGCAGAGGCTTGGGGGAGACAGCCAGAGGCCGCTGAGCTGGGGGAAGGCACCAGGCACAATCTGGAGGGATATTGCTACTAATTGTGCGTTCTGTCTTCTCCCTGGGGAGACTGCCCTTTAATGGAAGTATGGAATAAATGGTGCATTTCTTCAGCGTCTCTTGCAGCAGTGGGCATGGTCCCACGGTCGCCCTTTTCAAGTCCATCATCTATCTACACCTCTAAGAAAAAATAAGAAAAAAAAAACAGAGAAAAAGATTGCTCCATTCAAACCCACCACAGAATTCTCAGCACCCTGGATTAAGTTCATCCTGTAGGAGGGAGCTTTGGAGGGTTAAGGGGGTGAACTTTCAGGAGCCAGGAGATGAGACTCCTTCCCACCCACCCTGCAGGCTGGGAGTGCAGAGAGGCAGCTCAGAGGCTGCCCAAGGGGGGGTCCATTCCCTCCCCCGGCTCTGGCGAGGGGCAGCTGCAGGACTGTACAAGGCCAGAGGGAAAGAGGATGAGTCCTCAGTGCGTGTGTGTGTGTGTGTGTGTGTGTGTGTGTGTGTGTGTAGTGTAGGAAACCTGTACAGGAGGGACAGACAGCCTGGTCCTAGTCCAGATGAGATCAAGAATCTAGAGGAAACTTCACATTGTCGTTTTACAGGTCACATTGCGGAAATGAAGCTATTTTCCGTTATCTACTGAATTTGCTGAATCACCTTATAAGCACCCATGATAGATGTGGGTGCACGAATTTCAGTACTTGGGAGGCTGAGACAGGAGGATTGCAGGTTTGAGGTCAGCCTCGGCCAGTGTGGCGAGACCTTCAGTAACTTAGCAAGACCCTGTTTCAAAATAAAAAATTAAAAAAGGGCTGGGGGTGTAGCTCGAAGGTAGAACGCCCCTAGGTTCAATCCCCTGGGGGCAGGAGAGGGAGAAGAGGAGGAAAGAAAAAAGGAAAAAAAGAATAAGTGGGTGCACTAAGGGTCCTATCTTTCCCCTAAAGGGGGGCAGATAAACATAGCTGGAAAAGCATCAATGGATTCACTTCCTTACGGGCAACCCCTCCCAAGCGTCCTCCTCTAACCCAAAGCACTAATCCAGGCCCGGACTCTAAGGGCTGCAGGGGAGGCGGCTCTGACTGTCCCACAGGTCGGAGCCAGACACTTCCGTGTCCCAGAAGGCGGGAGTATTTGTGCAGAAAGGTCTAGAAAGGGTGCAGAAAGGTCTAGAAAAGTCTAGAAAGGGTGCAGAAAGGAAGCGAGTAAAACAGGTTAGCTAAGGAGCTGAGCTCAGAAAGCGAAAGCGACTCGGGACCCAATTCAGCTGTTCCGACTAGATGCAAAGCAAGAGAAGAGCCAGCCCGACCACCCCGGCGTGGGCGGGACGCGCACTCTGCCCGCCCCCCCTGGGCGGGCCTTTTTACATAGACGGCACTCCATTGGTCCCCGCGCAGCCCTCCCGGCCAATCAGCGCGGGGATGGGCGTCTCCGGCCCCGCCCACCGCGAGCGCGGGCCGCGGAGCCGGGCGCCGCCCAACAGGTGAGGGCGGCGCGGCGCTCGGGCAGGTCACGTGGCCGCGGCGGCGACCCCGGGGCTCGGGCAGCCGGGCTCCGCCCCGACACGAGGACGCTCCGCCATCTGTCCCCGCCCGGGCGGCCCTCCGACCAGATGCAGTGATCCCACGCGACCCAGGGGCCGGCCGCGGAGCCATTTTCTCTGCCCCGGGCAGCGCCCCAGGCCACCTCCCAGCACCCGCGGTCTACACCGAGGCCCTGGCTGCCTGCAAGACGGGACACGTGGCCACGACGGGCCCGCGGGGGCCAGCTCTGTCACCAGGCCTGCCCCACTCCGTTCATTAAATCAAGAGCATGCGTGGAAAATCTGTTTCTTCTCACTTCCCCATTTAAAAAAAATTTTTTTTTCACTCTCCGTTTGCTTCCCCCAACCCCCTATTGCCCAGAACCATCTTTGAGCATTTTATGGGGTTTTAAGCAAATGTCACTGTGCTAAATTTTGCAGGGCAGAGATTTAGGAGAAAACTGGGATTCTGAATCATATGCCCCAAGTTGTTTGATGAACCCACTTGGAAATGTTCACGTTCTAGTCAAAAGGGGTTTGAAAGTAATGATCCTTCACGAGAAATGCAGTCTAGCCTGGGCTGAAATACAGTCGACCTGACGTGAGACCAGAGTTGTCTCCTATCCTATTTGCCATATTTAGAAGAAAAAATATTTTATCCCAATAACGTAAGATGGGAGTAATTGTTTTAATATGGAGAAAGTATAAACTTCGCTCTGACAGTACTCTGTAACTGTATCTAATTCTGTAGATCTGCTCTCACCCTATTTTTATTGATACACATTGTATACATTTATAAGATACAATGTGTTTTTGACTCTTATTTTATATACATACATACATACATACATATATACACACACACATTGGGTAGTGATCAGCTCAGAGTAATTAGCATAGCCATCACCTTCAACTGTTAAGTTTTTTATGGTGGGTACATTCCAATTCCTCTTTTCTAACTATTTTGAGATATATAATGCATAAGGTTAATTATATTCACACTGCTTTACCACAGAACACTAGAACTTTGAGAGGCAGCGGCTGTAACCTCGTTATTTAAACAAGTTTCCTCCATGAGAAAATGAAGCAAAGTTTTGAATGGCCCAGTAACTTAGTCTATTTTTAATAGTTTTCAAGTCACAGGAATGTGTATGAAATATTTATTTAAAAGAACTTAAGACATATACATACTGCAAAGGACATGAATACCATTCTTCTTTATGTCCAAAAAATTTAATGGTGGGTCTTATTATTAGCATTAGCACTATTCTAACACATAGCCTCTCTCTTGCCATGACAATTATTTATTATCGTGTTAATAAGATGGCAATTAGTCCTTCTATCCTAAACTTGCCCCTGAATCTCTTGAAAGAGAAAAATCAGAACTGAAAGCCAGCATGCGCTAGCATCAGTTTTATTTGAAGTTAGTTTTATTTAGGCATCGTATGAGAGAAATACGAGACTTCTCACAAGGTAACGTTTTAAATATTAAAAAGTTTCACGGTCTACGAACAATTAGTTTTCAAAGATATCAGTATCTCATTTCTTTTCGGTCACGGTCAATGTTTTCATTTGAGGTAGGCAGCATATTGTTTTCATTACCCTTGAAAATATGCCACATACGCGGGAAATTCATTTTTGCTGGGATTCCTGACTATCCTAACAGCCGAGGACTGAAATTTCAAATTTCTCTTACTGTCTGAAATCATCGACTGTTAAATGAGAGAGGTAGCACGCCCTATTTGGAAACTAACTCTATTCACAGCAAAACCAATGCTCATTATGCGGTGCCTTCAGACGGGACATTTTGTGTTTCTGTCAATCAAGTTAATTTCCATGTTCATAGAGTGAGAACATAAAATATGCAAAAAACGACTGATGTAGCAAGCAATCTTAGTCACATATTTCAGTTCTGAAGCTTTAAATAAACACAGCGTCCCTGATTCAGAAGACTAGCTGACTGATTTTTTTTTTAATTCCTGGTGCACTTCTAATTATAAATAATTCTAGTGATGCAAAGAGTCATTTTATATAACCAGAAAACCTTAGATCCTACAACATGTTTTAAACCAAAGGACAAATTAGCACCCATATTTGGGATGATGTCTTGTGACATAATGATCTTTCAAAATATCAAAAAGTTTTTTCTTTAAACAAAAAAAATAAAACACCAAACTAGAAAAATAGAAGCGGTGACAGGTCACTTTGAAATGTCAAAACAACACAACTTTAGCTGGGAAAGCATCTTTCAGAAATATTGGTCTACACTAAATGATCACTTTTCAATAACCATTAAAAGAAGCCAAATCTAGTTTAGTCAGCACTGAATTCCTAATTGTAGTGGTCTGTCTTTTAGGAATACTTTTTAAGATATGGGCTGCAACCTACTTTTTAGAGTCCTGTTCAATAATAGTGTATCACTTGGCAGATAATAAGTGTAATTTAATTCATACATCTCAGCACTTTATCTAAAACAAATAGGTTGCTATTAAATATTGACAATTTTATTAACTCAGAGCATCTGGGAAAACACTTATGATTAGGTTAATTTATGTTATATTTTCCCCTCAACTTGTAAAAGATTAATCAACCATTTTATGGTCTCATTTAGGTGCCTAATTAAAAACAGAGTTCAACACATGCTCCACTGTCTTGCTAATAAATTTTGACAGCTTTGTAACAGGACGGTTTGTATTTCAAATTGTTGCATGTAAATGTAGATCTTGCATCCTCACTCAGTGGCTAGCAAGTGAGCTGCATACTAGGTTTTAACTCCAAGCCTGAGAAAGCACAATTATTTCAAAATGGATGATCTCCAAGCAGATCTTAATCTTACATGTCCTTCAGTGAGACAGAAACAGTCTTGGCCCACCAGGTTTTTAGAAAATTACTGGCAAAATCAGTTTCCTCAACATTCACTGAATTAAAAAGATAGGGGGGAAATGTTATTTTCAGCTATTAGCCTTTGAGAGAGAGAGGCTTTCACAGGGACTGGATTTTAGAATCTCATTCTAAAGAAATCTGCTCCAAGAGTTAGCTGTCATTGGCTTCAGGTTAGTAAGTACAAAATAATTACTGGGTCTTGATTGGAGAGACACTCCTTTACTAAAAATTAATACACTGGTTCCCAGGACTTTTGGAATTTGTCATTTAACCCTAGGTCCTCTTACACCTCCCAGCTCTTAAAAAGGCCAACTGGCAGAGACTTCAGGAAGGAGTCTGTTTTCTTAGCTTCTCTACTGGAGGGATATTCTTGTCATTTTAATGACACCTTTGATTCTAGCTGTCCTGTACAGAGATATAAAAGTGCCACGGTGATGTGATTCTCTAGTTATATAGTAACTTGGGATATTACTACCTAGCCTGTTTTGGAGTTGAAATTTTTATTTTATTACTAGTAGTAGTAAGTAGTAGTAGTAGTAGTAGTAGTAATAGTAGTATTGGGGATTGAACCAAGGTCGTTCTGCCACCGAGCTACACCCCCCAACCCAGCCCTTTTTATTTTTTATTTTGAAACAGGGTCTCACTAAGTTACCCTGGGCTGGCCTCAAACCTGCAATCCTCCTGTCTTGGCCTTCCAAGTACTGGGATTACAGGCGTGCACCACCACACCCTGGCATGGAGTTGAAATTCCTTTAAAGAGAATGACAAGGTGAACAATCTTCACAGAGCACACTGGGGGAAGTCAGAAAACTGTCAAACTCTTCCAAAGCAAGTGCAGGGTTGAGCTCACCATATGTAACTAACACCATGGTTTGGTCCCTGAAGTGAGACCATGGCACAGAATACTCTCCAGAGAGGGGCTGCCTGGGTGGCATATTGGCTTTGCCACAGTCCAGCTGTGAGACCTTGGGCAAGTTACTTAACCTCTCTGTGCCTGTGTGTTTCCTCATCTGTTAAAGTGCCTACTTCACTGGACTGTAATGAGGATTAAATTTGCTAATCCTGTAAAACTTGAAACAGTGCCTGGCACATTGGGAAAACATTTAGTAAGTGCTAGCTACCAACCTTATTAAATCACACACACACACACACACACACACACACACACACACACACACACTATATGTTGTTTAATGTTGGCCACAGCATTAAAATGTGAGCTTATTTTGTACAACCAAAAAATGGAAAGGAGTGGAGTCAAGGTAGGAAAGGAGTTTCAAGCCACTGTAAAGAGTAAGGCGTATTTCTGTAACAATCACAACATTGGGCTGACTTCATCCACGGCCGTGGACATTCCTGAAAAGCTACCAAAACTTAAGCCAAAGCCAAAAGAGAGACTTTACAAAAATTACCTCTTTAACGTTGGAAGCTTAATTCAAATACACAAGTGTAAATGTCTAGGGTGTGTGTTTTCTCCGCCTTTGCATGTTTAGTTCTCCTGAGCACAGCCCCTTCCCGGCCACCATGACACCCAGGCACCAGAACGTAAAGGCCAGGCCACCCTACAGCAACATAGGACACTGGGTAGGGTCTGCATCAGCACTTGCCAAGTTTGGGAGGCGGAGTCCAGAGAGCACAACAATAAACTGGAAAAGTAAATCCAGAGGAATCTAAATCACAAACTAAAACAGACTCGGGTTCCTTCGTAGATGGACAGCAAGAACTAGTGCCTGTAGTTTTTGTTTTTGTTTTGTTTTTTTGCACCCATCATTACAGTGGAGAGACTCCCACTCTCTGGCCTGCGGCAGGCCACCTCGGCGGGCTCCAGCCTACCGTGACCCCTCTTCAGGTGGCTGATGGTGTCTCATTAGGACAAGTGGAAGGAACTACAGCCAATTCCCAGACGTCATGCAAATCCGCCCAGACCCTGTGCACATGCAGGGCTGTGTATCAACCCATTAAACCCATTCAAGACTCCCTGACCTCCTTCTCCAACTGATTACCATGCAGACCCTTGGACTCTACTCTCCATTGCCCATAAGTTTAAAAATGTCTCCCCTGTCTCCTATGTGTTGAGGACTTGTTTTAACCAGGTTTTGGAACTGCATCTCTCTCCGTTAATTATTATTTACACTCTTCTCTAACTGGCTGCCTGATCTTTACCGACAGAGCGGAAGATACAGTGGGGCACCACTTTGGCAAGAAGCAGGGATTTTTCGAACAGATTGAGCTCCTGCGAGGGCACCGCATTTTAGGCAAAGCGCTCTGTGAGTCAGGCGTCTCTACAGTGCGTTGGGTTTCAAATTAAAACGGCTGCCTTCAAGATAATTGCCAAGTCTACAAATGTGCTCAGATATCCAGAATATTGTTAATTAAAATTTTTAAATAATCAGATAGCACTTAAAATAATTTTATTTTTTTTTTTAAATAACCCTGCAGCCGCGCCAGAC
The DNA here is from genome assembly GCA_004027185.1 of Glis glis. NCBI lineage: Eukaryota > Metazoa > Chordata > Mammalia > Rodentia > Gliridae > Glis > Glis glis. Next base: position 9,309 of record PVJS01035195.1, on the reverse strand, counting down.
ACTGCTGGGGCAATCCCGGGGCCGGCTGCGTTTGGGGACACGTGCGGCTTTTTGCAGTTTGCACCTCCCGGGTCACCGCCGCAGGCCCTGCGCGTCCGGGTCGCGACAGTCTGCTGCAGGTCCTTCGGAAGGGTGTTGAACCTTGGGTGTCCTGCGGCCTGGCCAGGCGCCCCCGGCCCGGGGTTCAGCGGCCGGCGCGGCTTGTCTCAGCGCAGCGCAGCGCAGCGCAGCTCCCAGCCGCGGGTCCCGCCCGAAGCTCCCGGGCTGAGCTCCCGCTGCAGGCGCGCGGCGAAGGTTTCCAGCGCGAATGCATTCAGCGTGGTTTCTTTTTTTTTTTTAATCGATCAAAAGTGGCAGGTGGAGGACAGCCGTCTAAGAGATTGCATGCATCTTCCTGTGGGGATTTCCACCGCCTGCCCAGGTGCTCCTAAACCCGTCTGACATTAAGGGTTCAGTTATTCTCCTGCCAGTTCTTCCCGACCCGGCCCCCCGACTGTGTCTGATCTCAGAAAGCCCCGGGCTGCCTGCGGCTCCGCCGGGTTCCACCAGGAAGGCTCTAGTTGTAGCCTGCCACCCTGCCCCGGAGTCGTCATTCCAGGAGGAGGAGGGGGCAGGGTGGTGGTAGGAGCAGTAACAATACAGTGAATAACTATAGCTGACAATTGCAGCGGCCCCGCGTGCCGGCCCGGCACCTGGCGCTCCAGCGCATTCGCTGCCCAGCCCTGCCGAGAGCCCGCGCCATCCCCACTGCCCAGACTGGAGTGCTGAGGCCCGGATTCCAGAGCCCCCATTCTTAATCACCACCGGGAATCCGGAGAGGGGCGGCTGTCGCGGCTGGCTAAACCTCGAGACTTGGGCAATTCCTGACAAGAATAAAAAAAACATGACGGATAATGGGCAGGGGGAGGGCGAGGCTGGGAAAGGAGCGCTTTTAATCCGCAAGGTCACCCCCCTTTTTTCTCCATCCCATCCGGGTCCCGGAGAGTGGAGTGGAGGCAGGGAGTGGGATTCGGTTCTCCTCTCCCCGTCTGATTTTAGAAGTCTCCAGCTTCTTTGAAGCGAACTGGGCATGAAAAAGTACGGGGGAGTCGAGCGTGTAGGGCTGCCTGGGGGCAGTGACCGGAGAGAGGGGGTGAGGGCCGGTGCCTGGGCCCTTGGTGGGAGACAGGGTTTCCGGAGGCTGGAATCTGACCCCCACTCCTACAACTCACCCCCAAAGACCAGTAGCCGGAGGGAAGCAGTGGGCAGAGGTCGTGGATTACGACCCCGGGGCCGCGGTCCCTTTGGAACCGGGCTCACAACCCTATTTGAAAACCGAATTTCCGGAAGCCGCGACCTCGAAGCAACCCACATTGCTTAATCAATGGGCCCGAATATTCTGGGCGCCCAGACGTGCACGGGGCCCGTGGAGACACGCGTTCTTGCTCTTGCTCTCCCAGCCCCGGAGCCCGGGAGGCGGAAGCGGGCGGGCGGGCAGTGCCCGGGGCGCCGGGGAGCCTTCAAAGCCGCGCGCCGCTCCGGCCGGCTGCAGTGCGCGCCTTTGCCCGACAGGGACCAGCACCGCTCCACGCTCCGCAGCCTGCAGAGGCGCCCGCCACCCTCCCGCTCACCCTCCCGAGCCCCAGCCGCTCGCGAGCGCGGCGGGTCTGACCCCCTTCGGGTTCCGGTAACAAGGAGGACTGTAACAACAAAAAAAGTTAACAGACTCTGCCGCCTTGGCAAGACGCCGTCGCCCCACCCTCCCCATCTGGGGAGCAGAAGCTGCCCGAGAAGTTGGTCTAGGAGCAGACTGCCATCCGAGAGGCGCAGAAAACGCCTTCCCCGCGTCCCGGGCTCCGCGAGGAAAAATAAAATATTAGCAACACTGGATTGATCGTGGCTAGAGGGTCGCCGGCTCCCCGAGCGCACTCCCTGTCACTGCCCCACTGATTAATTCTAGGGGACCGTGGACCACGGAGCCGCCAGCGCTCCGCAGAAGTTTCTGTAGGTTGTAGCCGCAGCCGAGCTGGGCGCACCGGGGACTGCGCGGGGGCGGGATTCTCCGCGCTGCACAGTGGCATTTCGCGGTCGCTCCTCTCGTTCCCTCCCTACCCCCCCGATGGTCCGAAGTTGTACCCCCAACACTTCCCCCCAAGACATGCCACGTCCCGCTTCGCTCACGGTCTGCGTCGCGGCCGGTGCCCTCCCCAGGAAAACACTCACCGGTACCAGGCGAGGCCCTTGTCGTAGCTGCGGTCGAAGAAGTGGGGCTCGGCGCCCACGGCGCGCACGTCGGGGTGCACACGCAGGAACTCCAGCAACGCCCGCGTGCCGCCCTTCTTCACGCCGATGATGATGGCCTGCGGCAGCTGCTTGCTCCCCGACCCACTGAAGAAGGTGGAGATGGGGTTGGGGGAGTCCGGCGCTTCGGGACTCGGCTCCTCCTGGCTGGCAGCGCCCTCCGCCACCTCCGGGTCCTCAGCCAGTGCGGTGGCCGGCGGCGCCCGGAAATGCAGCCTGGGGGGCGTCCCGTTCGAAGCTGCGGCCAGGGCTGGCGGGACGGGGGCGGGGGCGGCGCGGGACCCCGAGCCCAGCAGCAGGAGCCCGGGCGCGGCGGCGCAGGAGCCGGCGCACGAGTACAGGAACATGTAGAGCCAGACGCAGAGCATGGCGAAGACCAGCGCGAGCTTCCTCCTCACCGGCGGCGGGGGCGTCGGCGGCTGCGGCAGGAGCCGCCCGGGGACATCGAGGCAGGATCGGCCGCCGCTCAGGCGCTGCCCCATGCGCGGCCCGCGGGCGCGGCCAGGGTCATGGCTCAGCACATGGCGCGGGTCCCGGCGGCGCAGGAGCGCGGAGAGGGTCCCCTGGCCCGCTGGACGCCGGGCGGCTGCGTTTATTGCCCTCGCGCGCCCGCGGCCGCCGGTGCTACTGCTGTTGCCGCTGTTCCCCAGGTGGCGGAGGCAGCTGGAGCGGCGGCGGCTCTTGACATGTTGCCCGAGAGGAGCCGCAACTGGAACGGAAAGTCTGACCGCGGCAACTGCGGGCGGAGGGGCTGCCCGTGCGCTGCCGAGACCCGCCGGGAGCCGGGAGAGCGCTGCGCTCGCGCCCTGGCCACTCTGGACGGTGCGCACGGCCGCTCGCCGGGGCTGTCTCCTCGCAGCCCTGAGCACCGAGCCAGGAGAGCAGCCCCGGCACCGGCCCGCGGAGGCTGCGGAGGAGAACTGCGCAGGAAGGGAGCTGGGGACTGAGGTGGAGGGGGCGGGCCCGGCCTTCCGGAGTGACAGGCCGCTCTACCTACCAGAAGCCCCGAGCGCCATGCAAATGCGGGCGCTGCGCCGAGGGCGAGACAGCCAATCCTCTCTCGGAACATGGGGGTGTGGAAAGGGTTCGGGGCGGGGAAAAGCGGTTGGGGGTTACTATTGGCTGCCAGACGCAAGGGGCGGAGTCAGAGAGGCGGGGCCAGGGGCTGGTGACAGGAGCAGATGGTGGGAAGGATGCTGTAGTGACCGGACGCTGGGAGAAGTCCGACCCCACAGAACGGTGCGCTCCCGCGCCGGCGCGCATTTCCGTGCTCGCTCCCGGGAGCCAGCCTGAGCTCTAAGTTACCCAGATGTGGGGGCGTGAGTCCCATCCAGATGTTTCGCAGGCGGGTGCGTGATGTGATGCGTTGCACAGTTAAGGACAGGGTAGGAGGAGGGAAAGCGGAGCCGGAGATGCACCGAACTCGCCCATCCCATCCCATGCCGGAGACTCGGAGCCAGAGGCCCTTCCGGGACAGGCTCCGATTTAGGAAGTTTGAGTGGAGAGTCTGTTTGAAAATCGCTGACAACTTTTATCCCCTCTCTTGGCCAGGACTGATCTCCCTGGCGTGCCGGTGAACTGGGATCGGCGTAAATTGACCTCCAGAAAAACTTCTCCCATCTCCCTAACTGCCGGGAAAGATGGGAGAGGGAAAAGAGAAGGGAGACATTAACAGGGAGATTGAGTCTGTTTTTTTTTTCTTAGTTCCCTGCTCTAAAGGTGTGAGTCACGTGTGAGAAGTTTTATCTGGGCATTAATTTGTTGGAGACATTAGGTTTGAGAAAATACTCCATTTTCCTTTTTATCCTGAGTAAATATTAAAGCCAACATTCACACACACCCCCACACACACTACACATAGACAGTGACTGACCCATGACACTGATTATTAGGTGTCGTTTTTTGGCCACCAAGTGTTAAAGCCAAGCGTCAATTCGGAGCAAATCCGAATTGAATGCATTGTGCTTAATTCAACCAAGTCCACTGGAAGCCGCCCTCCCCGGCTCTCCACGGTAAAACGACCCTCTCGGGCCGACCCAGGGAAGCGGGTTTTCCCAGGAACCGGACCCGCTGGCGGGCGGGAAGCGCGGGCGGGGGTGCGGCACGCGCTAAATTCTTGCACCGGAGTTTGGAGATGGGAAGTTCCAGCTCCTCGAGTTCATCCCGGGCGAGTTCAGAAAGTTTTCGATGCCGGCAACTGTGCATCCGCGGGGCCAGCTGGCCTCCAACGCCCGGCTGCGCGCGGTTCCGGGCGGAATGCTTCCGAGCCCGACCCCCGCGCGGCCCCGGGGCTGAGTGTCCCCGCCAGGTGACAGCGGGCGCCGCCGCCCGCGCTGGATTTCACCGAACCGACCTGAGCCTGGGTCCCTCTGCCGCGCCGATCCGGACTCGCCGCCGGCAGCCGGCCGCGCACACTGCCCCTTCGGGACTAAGTGTCCCCAAGTGTCGCTGCCGCCCCACGCCGGCTCCCCGCCGCCGGGAGCACTCTGGAAGCCTGCTAGACTTTACCACCTCCGGTTCCAAAGAGTGTCTGAGCGACAGCGGTGACCCGGGGAGGATTCAGAAAATACAGCGGGGTCCACGCTCCCCGGCCGGTCTCCGTGCGACCTTGACCCCAAGACCCTTTCCCACAAAATTGTTGAGGGGAAAAATGAAGAGGATAGGATTTTCCCCTCCGCCCTTCATATTCTCCGCGAGAACTTGCCCGCTTTTCCTTTCTCCCCTCTCCCTGGGATGTTGTGTTTCTTCTTTGAAAGTGACTGAATTTTTAATTTAATCAATTAACTTATTATTAATTCATTTGGAACTTCTAAACATGCGAACAAATGTGTTTCTGAACACTAGCCCGACTCTTTGTTGTGAAACGTGAGAGGGAACAATGTTGCGAGTCTCCGAATTCAATGCACGTTAGCTAAGATGGGAAATAAAGTTACTGATGTGTGCGTTTCGGCGAATCGTCCTCCCAAGTGGCTACCTTCAGGGCTGACGGGGTGTGAATAAAGACGGTCCCTGTCCTGTGGGCTAGCCAAGTCCATTAAGGGAGCGATTAGAAATCGAGGCCGCCGGATATATTTGAGGTTTCTTTTTTCCGGGGGTGGAGAGAGGAAGGCAGGGCGTGGAAGCAGAGACGTGGGCGTCGGAAATTGTCGAGCGCAGCTCAGAGCTGAGCGCCCTGGAACGAAGTCGCCCCCTGGGCCTCCTGCGGCGCCCCTTGAGCCCCCAACTCCCGGAACAACGGGGTGGGTCGCGGTGAGCGCAACGCCCAGGGCCTCCGCAGCCCGAGGGCAGCGGGTCGATCCGGGCCTGGGCAGCGGTGCTAGAGTAGGACCTGGGTCACTGGTCCTGCCCCAGCGCTCCGGAGTCCCGAGCTGCGCCCAGAAGTCCCCCGGTGCTGCGACCGCTCTGCGTCCGCCCTAGGCAAATGCGTGTCGCCCACGGTCCCCGGCAGCAGATGCGGAGCCTGCGGCTCGACCCCGGGCGGAGCTGGTGGCCGCGCCGATGGTGAGCCAGTTTGAGCCTCTGCTACCACCTGTTGCTCGCAGTGCCGAGCTCCGCCACGCCTGCAGCTTGGGCACCAGCCAGCCAGAGCGCCACCTCCAAAACCGAAAGGAAAGTTTGTCTTTAATAAACGTGGTACAATGTCTGCACTCTGGAGAATCTGGAAAAGAGAGACCAGCCCATTTCTAGAACATTTGTCCGGCTTGGTTTATTTGGGTTTATTGGGATTACTTAATGGGGGCGCGCACCTAGGGCCCCTGAAGGTTCCAAGCTGCGAGGCAGTCGCTCTCCGTTCCCTCTCCCCCCAGATCCTGTTGCTAACAACCTGTCGTGTGACTCCAATAGGGTCACTCTCGGGCCCTAAAACTTCACAAGTGTAAGATGACGGCTTGAGCCCAAGGATCCCCGCAGTACGTTCCTCTGGGGAGCTTCCATGATTCTTGGCTTGGAATGGCTCGCCCTAGCAGCTGCTCCATCTCTCCCGCCCGCCCCGCCTGGCGACTAGCAGCCTTCCCGGTGCGTGCCTCGCCATGAGTCCCCGTGGGACCGCAAAGCAGGCACTTCCTGGGGCTGCCTAAACCGGTGGCCCAGAGCCCCAGAGCTCCAGTTCCTGCCGCCGGAACCCGTACGCTCTTGCGGCTCTCCACCGAGTGAGCAGCTGCGAGCTCGCTCCGCCCTCGCCTGCACCGCGGGAGCCGAGTGCGCACCGCGCGGCCGCCGCTGCAATGCCCGCCCGCGAGGGGGCGCTCTGGCTCGCGCCTCGCCGCTGGCTGGGTGGCCCCGACAGGAGCTTTCCGTCGCCCCGGGAAGGGGATTCGCCCTTTGGCTTGGATTCTAATCCTTGCAGCAGCGGGAGATCCCTGGACGTCCCGGGTGCTGTCGTATCCCTTCTCCTCCGAGGGCTAAGAGCACCAAGGGACGCTCCAGGAAAACCGACCCCAAACAGGCATCTGCCCAGCCCCGCGGCTGCCGCTGGCCAGGCAGACACCAGGGATGAGAGAACTGCTGGCAGGCGCGAGGTCCCACTGCGCCTTGGCGATGGTCACCCACCAGCCCTCAAGAAACCACAGGAGAGAGATGCTTGTCCTGATGGGTCGAAGGAATTTGGTACTCAGACGGGTGGCCGGCGTTATGCGGGGTGTGATTCTGCACTAAAGGCAGCTTCTCGGTGCCCCAGCCCAGGCGCCACAGCTCTGCTATTTATGCATGTCCTCTCCCCCTCCCCCACTTTTGTAAGTAGACCTTTTATTATTCTCTCCTCAAATTACTCAACTGGAAGGTACTGGGTCTTTCCTGCCAAGACTGACATATACTACACTAGGGCTGCCTTGCTTTTCTTTATCTGGCACTCAACCACTTACTGGCTGTGTGACGTTGGACAAGTTACACACCCTGCCTGAACTTCTGTACCACTGTCCATCAGTCGTTCATTTGAACTCCTCTCCTACAAATACCTTCAGCCCCTCTCTTCCTACATTGTACTTTCCTAGCAATAGAAATCTTCCAGGACAATTTTTTAAATACTTTTATTGGTGCATAGTAATTATGCATCATAGTGAGATTCAAAGTGATACATTCAGCCATGCATGGTGGCACACACCTGTAATCCCAGTACTTGGGAGGCTGAGACAGGAGGATCGAAGGTTCAAGGACAGCCTCAGCAATGTAGCAAGACTCTCAGCAACCTAGCAAGACCTTGCTTCAAAAACAAAAAGTAAAAAGGGCTGGAGAGCCAGGCGTGGTGGCGCACACTTGTTATCCCAGTACTTGGAAGGCTGAGACCAGAGGATCCAGGTTCGCGGCCAGCCTCAGCTATTTAGTGAGGCCATCTGCAATTTAGTGAGACCCTGTTTCAAAATAAAGAACAAAAAATAGGGCTGGGGGTGTAGCTCAGAGGTAGAATGCCCCTGGGTTCAATCCCCAGTACCGAAAAAAAAAAGAAAAAAAAGGGCTGGAGATATAGCTCAGGGGCAGAATGTCCCTGGATTCAATCCCCAGTACCACGAAAACAAAAAACAAACAACAAAGAGTAACACATTCATACGTGCACATGTCACTTGGTGTGTTGCTCTCCCCTCTAGGGCAAGCCGTCTTCAGCTTTCCTGGCTGAGCCACTGAGCTGATGGAGGAAAACATATGGTAGAGACACCGATCCGGCTTTAATTTTCCCCCCGCAAACGTCCTATGGGTGCTTAGTGGTGCTGCTGCCCACTGTCTCCAGCATGCCCACTGTCCCGGTGTCTGAAATGGGGATTTTTTTTTTTTTCCGTACTGGGGATTGAACCCAGGGGTATTCTACCTCTGAGCTACACTCCCAGCTCTATTTTTTGTTCTTTATTTTGAAATAGGGTCTCCTTAAGTTGCGGAGGGCCTCACTAAGTAGCTGCGGCTGTCCGCGAACCCAGATCCTCTGGTATCAGCCTCCCAAGTACTAGGATTACAAGCATGCGCCACCACGCCCGGCTGAAATGAGGATTTCTTAACCTGCTTTCTTTACAAGAGAGTTTCTCAAAGCGTTGAGAACATAGATGCCTGCTGGATACTGTGTATACCTTCCACCACCAAACCTCCATGCTGACTGGCTCCTGCCTAGGTTCCTTCTGCCCTGCGGTCACCATGGAGGAAGCTGCAGGCTAGCTGGGACACACAGCGGGCCCCATCCGTGCTCTGGCTCTCAGCCTTTCTCACCTCAAGCATGTCTCTTGCCCCTGAGTCCATCAGTCTTCCCTCTGGTGGACACTGATGTGCCACCCGGACTCCATCAGTAAGGGACTCGCCATCCCAGCTGCTGGCGTGCTATCAGCACTCAGGCTCCAGCTGTGTGTTCACCCATGATGGCTGAGAGGTGCTGCAGGTAGCAGCTGGGCCGCGAGCTGAAAGGCAGCCCCTTCCCCCGCATTCCCCAGCCAATGACACAGGGCCTGGTCAGCGAGCCCAAGTCCAGACATCTGTGAAGGGCGCCCAGAGCTCCCTGTGGGGTGGGCAAGGATGGTGGGCCTGCATCACAGCTGGGCTTCTCCCCCTGCCCTGTCCCTTCTGCAGGTGTTGGTCCCCACGGCATTCCCTAATATGTATCCCGCACACTTCCTAGAAAACCCAGACCCTGTCCCTCCTTCTCTGTGGTGTGGTCCCTGTCCGCATGCAAACACACTCCCTTCTTCTCTGCTCTTCTTCATAACAAATTATTTCCTCTTCATTCAGTGACCTTGATTTTTTTTTTTTTTTTTTTTTTTTTTTTGCTGTACCGGGGATTGAACGCAGGGGCGTTCTGCCTCCGCGCTACACCCCCAGCCCTATTTTTTATACTTTATTTTGAAACCAGGTCTCACGAAGTTGCAGAGGGCCTCACTAAGGAGAGAAAGAGAGAGAGAGAGAGACAGGGAGAGAGAGAGTGAGCTGAGGCTGGCCGCGAACCCGGATCCTCCGGTCTCTGCCTCCCAAAGTACTGGGATTACAAGCGTGCTCCACCACGCCTGGCTATTGATTTTTTTTTTTTTTTTTTTTTGCGGTACCGGGGATTGAACCCAGGGG
>PVJS01035194.1:0-21151 GCA_004027185.1 Glis glis | reverse complement strand
TAGCCCGGAGGTAGAACACCCCTGGGTTCAATCCCCAGTACTGCAAAAAAAAAAAAAAGAGCTTCTATAGCGGGGTGCAGTGGCCCACACCTGTAATCCCAGTACTTGGGAGGCTGAGACAGGAGGATTGCAGGTTCAAGGCCAACCTCAGCAACTTAGTGATCTCAGGATAGCCAGACCCTGTTTCAAAATAAAAAAGTCTGGGTGTGTAGATTGAAGGTAGAATACCCTTGAGTTCAATCCCTAGTACCAAAGAGAGAGAGAGAGAGAGAGAGAGATCTTCAAATTATTAAGAAAACTTTATCCAACCCAGATAGAGTTCACAGGAAAAGAACGAATAGATATTTGACATATGAAATGATGATTAACATTATCCACAATAATGAAAATGCACATTTGAACTATACTGATATATATTTTATTTTTCCCCATCAGCTGTGAAAAAAAATCAATTAATGATAACACACCTTACCATGGTGGAAGAGGCACTCTTTAAAGTGAACAAATTTCCCTAGGAGGAAATGAAATTCATGAAGCCCTGTTAAGCCTCTCTTCTTGTTCTAGTAGTCCAAGTTGTATGTACAGTTGAAGTTCCTAGACATTTCATCTCTTTCTTCACAGTTGTGATCGACAAACACGCTGTTGGTGTAAGGACATAGCCTCTGTGAGAGCAGCACTGTCCTCCAGCGGCACAACTACACCCGCCCCATGGTCCAGCGATCCCATTTTTCTTACAGGTACACCCACACATGCTGTGTAAGAGTTTTCACTGCAACATCATTTGCCAAATCCTATCATTTAGGGACTGATTAGGTAGATTACACATATCTACACAATAGAGTTACTTGGCCACACTAGGTGTGATGGCCCACACCTATAATCCCAGCTATTTGTGAGGCTGAGGCTGGAGGATTGAAAATTTGAGGTCAGCCTGGGCAAAATAGTGAGAACCTGTCTCAAAAATAAAAAGTGATGGGGATATAGCTCAGCAGTGGAGAACTTGCCTAGCATGTGCAAGGACCTGGATATAAGGTTCAATCCCCGATTCAAAAAAAAAAAACTACTTGGTCAGCATAGAAAAATAACCAAGACTCTCTCTAAGTATTAATATGGAATGATCTGCAATTTGCAGTTAAGGCAAAAAAGCAGGCTATAGAAGAGTATGCACAGAAAGTGACCGTTGATGCCTAAAAAAGAAACAAAAAGTAAAATATATGTGTATCTGTTGTTTCAGCCAGCTTTTTGTTGCTATGACAAAGTACCTCAGAAAATCCACTTGAGAAGGAAAGATTTATTTGGCTCCTGGTTTATCGTAGTTTTGTGGTGGGCAGAACATCGTGCTGGAGAGCATGTGGCAGAGCAGAACTGCTCACTTCATGGTAGCTGGGAGACAGAGTGAGAGGAAGGGGCTGGGGGACGAGATGTAGTCCCCAAGGGCACACCTCTGAGGACTCACTCCCTGCAAAGAGGTCTCTCCTCCTGGAGTTTCTACCACTTCCCCGTAGTCCACTCCGCTGTGAATCTATCAATGGGTTAATCCACTGGTGAGATCAGAGCCCTCATCAGCCAATCACTTCCAAAGAGCCCCACCTCTGAACACTGCTGGCATTGAGGACCAAGCCTGCAACACCTGAGCCTTTGGGGGTATTCCAGACCCCAACTACCACACCCGTGTGTGCTCATACACCACCCTGTAGGCAGAGGAATGGAATGACTGGGAGGCAGTTGGGGGAGAGAGACTTTCTTGTGCAGTATTATACCAGGTGCAAGCATATCTATTCACCAAAAAAAGGAATTAAATGAAAAGAAGAAATTGCTGGTGTGGAAGCAGAACAGTAGAGTAGAAAAGATGTGGAGCTGGGTGTCATGAAACCTGAATCTACCAACAATTTTTAATTTTTCAAAAAATTTTATTTGTTATGATTATTATTATTTGATACTGGGGATTGAACCTGGGGGCATTCTACCTCCAAGCTACACCCCAGCCCTTTTTATTTTTTTGTTTTTTGAAACAAGGTCTCACTAGGTTGCTGAGGGTTTCACTAAGTTGCTGAGGCTGGTCTTGAACCTGCAATCCTCCTGTTTCAGTCTCCCAAATACTAGGATTATAGGTGTGAAGCACTATGCCTGGCCAAAATTTTTTAATTTAAATTTAAAAAAAAGATTTCCAGCCAGGCGTGGTGGCGCACGCTTGTAATCCCAGTACTTTGGGAGGCGGAGACCCGGAGATCTGGGTTTGCGGCCAACCTCAACACGCATGCGCGCGCGATCGAATCTCTCTTTCTCTCCTCTCTCTCTCTCTCTCTCCCTAGTGAGGCCCTCCGTAACTTCGTGAGACCCAGTTTCAAAAATAAAGCATAAAAAAAAAAAAATAGGGCCGGGGGCGTAGCACGGAGGTAGAACGCCTCTGCGTTCAACCCCTGGTACCGCAAAAAAAAAAAAAAAAAAGATTTCCAGACCACAGTCCAATCCAATTACATCAGAATCTTTTGGGGGTGGAAATCAGGCATCAGTATTTTCTAAAGCTCCCCCGTGGTTCCAGTGTGCAGCCAATGGTAAAAACCAGGGCTCCAACACGACTCTGGGTGTTTGGGTTTCAGTGTCTGGGAGATCAGCTGAATCTGTGTCAGTCTTAGCATCTAAATCTGATCCCTCTGGCCTCTCAGTACCATTTTGACCCATGTGCCTGCCTCTGATCCTTATGTCTCTTCCTGGCCCAGCAGCATCTTGTTCTTATCTTTGTATCTGCCTCATCCCTGCCTTCTAGCCAGCAGGAGCTCAGTTTTCTTCTTATGAACTTGCCAAAATCCCAAGTAAACTTCCTAGCCTCCTGTCACTTCAACGAGGGGGAATGTATTGCTTCAAATTAAGAAGGCGCTCGTCCCAGCAGGCATGCGCCCCTGCCCTATGTGAGGCAGCTCCTGCAGACTGGCTGAGCCTCTGTGTCACTCTCTCCCAATGACTTCAGTTAGGTTTCTTTCAGATGCAAGTAACAGAACACCCTGCCTCCAACAATAAGGATATTTGTTGTTTCAAATAAAAAGCCACCCAGGGGTGGGCTGGGCGCCAGGCCTGTGCGTCAGGGCTCTGGCCCTACTTCTCTGCGAATCTCTTGGCTCTGCCTCGCTCCCCAAGTTGGCGTCATCTTCAAACTGGTGGCTAGATGGCTGCAAAGCATCCAGGTTTAATCTACAAACAATGAGATCCAGAGAAAGAGAAAGGAAATAGCTCATCTTGGGTTTTTCTTATGAGAAAAAGAATAAGTGAACTCATACACACACACACACACACTTTTCCTAAAACCCCCTCAGCAGTGGTCTTTCTCCATTGTTGTGTTTTTTGTTGTTGTTGTTGTTGTTGTGTTTTGTTTTGTTGTGGTACTGGGGATCAAGCCCAGGGGCATTCTACCTCTGAGCTTCACCCCAACCCTATTTTATTCTTCATTTTGAAACAAGGTCTCACTAAGTTGCAGAGGGCCTCACTAAGTTGCTGAGGCTGACGGTGAACCTGCGATCCTCCTATCTCAACCCCCCATCCTCCTATCTGTGATAGTTGGTCTGGTTTGTCAACTTGACCCACCTAAGATCATGTGACTTTGGTTGTGTAACAGCAGATTGAACCGGAAGTCCTGCCCTAAATGTGGGTAGCAGGGTTCTGATAGGTGCAGGACTTAGATAAAAGAAGGAAAAAGCGGTGTAGAGGGAGCCGCGACTCTTCCTGAAGAAAACACATCTGCTCTAGTCTGAGATCATCGGTCTCCAACTTTGCCGTTTCCTTGAAGAGCTTCTTGATCTTCTGCTCTCGTCTGATCGTTGGCTTCCAGCCTTCAAAATGAAACTTCACCATCGTTTCTCCGAAGAGCTTCCTTATCTTCACATCTTGGACTGGACTGAATTGGTGGTTGCTTCAATCCTAAGGCTCCAGCTCTTAGACCGCCCAACCAGCTACTGATTCCTCTGATTCTTCACGTGCAGTCGAAACTCAGGACTACATTGTGAGCTGATCTAATAAATCCCTTTTTCATATACTCATTCTGTGAATTCTGTTAATCTAGTGAACCCTGACCAATACACTATCTCAATCTCCCATGTACTGGGATTACAAGCATGCGCCACCACGCCCAGTGCATTCTTTCTCTTTAATTTCATTAGCCCAATGACCACATGACCATTTTTTTTAATTGAACCCAGGGACATCCTACCTCCAAGTTACACCCCAGCCCTATTTTATTTTTTTATGTGGAAACAGGATCTCGCTAAGTTGCTGAGAGCCTCTCTAAATTGTTGAGGTTGGCCTCAAACCATCAATCCTCCTGTCTCAGCCTCCCAAGTACCAGGCTACCACTCCTGGCTCCACATACCTATTCTTAAACCAGTTACTTAGAAAGATCAATAGGATTGCCATAGTTGCTTATACCAGTGGCTCTCAGCTCGGCCAGAGTTTGCCTCCCAGGAGACATTGAACAGTATCTAGAGACATTTTTGGTTGTCACAACTGAAGTGAGTACTGCTAGTGACAGGGATGCTGCTAAATATTCTAAAATACATACAACAGGCCCCCACCCCAAGAATTATCCAGCCCCGAATCTCAATAGTGCCAAGGCTGAAAGATCCTGGACCTCAGCTGACTTCTGAGCCAATGTGACTCATGAGGACCAACCCCTAGAGCTGGCCATGAGGTCATCTTCCCCTTGGTCATTGGGTAGACCTCAAACAATAACAGGGTTTGGGGTAGAACTGTGATAAGCGGTCTGTAATACCTGCACGCCACTACTTCACTGGTGCTGGGACCCAGCGCCTGCTTCCTGCAGGACAACCCAAATGGGCAACTTAGAAATTGGTGGTCTAATCATAATAGAGTATATGGATCTATAGTCCTGGAACCCAGCAAGGCTAACGTTTTTATTTAATCTTTATATTTCTGCAGAACTAGAAGACTGGTGCTCAAAATGGCCACAGGACAGTTGGTCAACCCAAGAGTGTTAGAAAATTGCTTCCCTGAATCTTTTCAGAGAGGAAAATACGGCACCACCATTGGTGGGATTTGAGCCACCAGGGAAAACGTGAGGTTGGCCGCTCCCGTTTGCAATATTGGTTGGTATCTCAAGTCGACAGGGGAGTTTAGGGAGTCGAGATTAAAGTAGCAGCTAAAACACCCAGAAGAACAATACCGTCCTTTGTTTTTTGCTGAGACAGTTATTTATCCAATATCTCTTTTGACTAGAAAAAAATTAATTACAGAGACTGGATTTTTAGGGCAAAGATCAGAGCTGACAAGCCGTGCTAGGAACAGTGGATGGCTGTGTGTGTTTCTGATTGTGAAGCCTTTGGAAACGCTTGAGGATTCACTCATGCCGACAGCACAGGTGTGGACTCCTGGTGTCATCAGGATGCAACCACCCTCCAGGAGACCTCAGCTGACTTATGAGCCAATGTGACTCTATCCCGAGGTTCTGCTCGAAAATTTAAAGTTGGATTAATTCACCCTATGGCTCATATCCCTATAGGTGTAGTCACTACCTGTGGTAATCATTGATTCTATTCAGCAAATATGTCTACCTCTCCCTCTAGGTTCATGACAGAATTGCATTACTGTGTCCCTCTAAGGTTAGATGTGGTAATGTGACTTTCCTTGGCCAATGGAAAATTCAACAAGTACACACACAAAAATATGGGCTCTGGCTAACACAAGAGCACAGACACAGAGCCGCTATCAGTCTGGATCCCTAACTGAGGGTGACAAGGAGCAGATCCCCAGAAACCTGTTATGAACAAATAATCTAAGTAAGAAATGACATTTTGTTTTTAAGCCTGTGAGATGTGGGGCCATTTGTTACTGCAGTGTAACCTGTTTTATCCTGACGGATGTGATACTGGAATTGCTGACAGTCATCCAGTCATCGGCTTCCTCCTACATCTCCTCCCTGTATCGCCCCAGGTTTGCTCTCTTCCATCTAATTTCCCTGCTTCGTGCTTTACACCCCAACATCTGGAGTCTTACCTTTTGCCTTCTAATTTCTAAAGCACCTCAGATGTAAGCGGTTCACTATTCTTCAATGCATAGCACACTCTCATCAGTCAACACATGATCCCTCTATTTGTACTTTATTTCTTTTCCTTTTTTTTTCCTTTTTACACTTCAACCCTGATACCTGTATCCTTTCTCCTTCCCAGCACTGGTCATAGGCCAGCATTCTAATATGTCCTCAAATATACATGCATTCAAGCTCATAAAATGAGTTTTGTATGCTTACGTTTTTAAACTACACAAATGACATGCAATTAAAAAAAACACAAGAGCCCTCCTTGTGAGGTCTTGTTGTGTGGCTTCTCCCACTGAAGTGGCTGAGATTCATGTCTCCCCTACATAAATGTACACACAATACCCCTTGGTATTTGAACCAGCCACAGCGAATCTCTGTGTCTTGTAACCAAAATAACCCAAAGAACACACTACCTTATAGGGCAGCTGTGAGGCTTCAATGAAAGCAGGATGTGGTGTCTAGACATACCCAGCCCAGTGCTCCTTAAAAGTGTCAGAACCTGTTTTGGAGTAGTTGGCACTAGGATGAATAAAGTTATTTAGGCCAGAGTTAAGGATTCTGTCTCCATATGCTCCAATTAGCTGTGCCAGAGGCCAACACTGCCCCTAACAGGAGCTCAAAAGACTGTCACGACACCTTTGAAATAATAAAGGAAGAGTTTAAAATGTGAAGCCAGTTATGATTAGACAGGCAGCCAGTGGACAGAATAAAAGGCTCAGAAATAGACCCAGAGGCCTAGAGAGGTTTAGTATATGATCAAGTTTTGTGACCATCTGGGAATTCTTATTTTACTGCTTATAACAAAATAAATTCCAGATAGAGCAAATATTTATATGTTTAAAATTTTAATTATCAGAAAAAGATTATGAGAGAACTTTTGTGATACTCTTCAATTAAAGCTTTCCTAAGCATGACACAAAACCCCACATGCCTTGGAAGAAAGGCAAATTTGGCTACATTAATTTTTTTTTTGTGTGTGTGTGTGTGTGTGTGTGTGTGTGGTACTGGGGATTGAACCCAGGAGCATTCTACCTCCAAGCTGCACTGACAGCCCTTTTTATTTTTTATGTTGAAACAGGATCATGCTAAGTTGCTAAAGCTGGCCTCAAACTTGTGATCCCCCTGTTTCAGCCTCCCAAGTACCAGAATTACAGGTGTGTGCCATGGTGCCCTGCTAAATTTTTTTTAATTCCTTAAGACAAACCTGTCACAAAACTTTCCTAATATAAAAATAACTTTTACACATTAATAAGAAAAAGACTATTGTCCCATTTGAAAAAGTGGGCAAAAACATGACGCGTTCATAGAAAAGGAAACATAAGTCCTCTAACCACACAAATATATGCTTGAAAAAGATAAAATGCAAATTAAAGTTATAATGACAAGGCATTTTTCAATTCACAGACAATGTGTGTGTGTGTGTGTGTGTGTGTGTGTGTTACTAGGGATTGAACCCAGGGGCATTCTGCCTCTGAGCTACACCTCTAGTCTTTTTATTTTTTTATTTTAATTTAATTTAATTTATTTATTTATTTTGCAGTACTGGGGATTGAACCCAGGGATATTCTACATCTGAGCTACACCCCCAGCCCTATTTTTTATTCTTTATTTTGAAACAGGGTCTCACTAAGTTGCAGAGGGCCTCACTAAGTAGCTGAGGCTGGTCACGAACCTGTGATCCTCCTGTCTCAGCCTCCCAAGTACTGGAATTACAAGTAGGCGCCATCACACCGGCTAATTACAACAATTTTTTTTTTTTTTGCGGTACCGGGGATTGAACCCAGGGGTGTTTTACCTCCAAGCTACACCCCCGGCCCTATTTTTTATACTTTATTTTGAAACCGGGTCTCACGAAGTTGCGGAGGGCCTCACTAAGTAGCTGAGGCTGGCCGCAAACTTGGATCCTCCAGTTTCAGCCTCCCAAGTACTGGGATTACAAGCGTGCGCCACCACACCCAGCCACAACAATTTTTTTTTTTTGTACTGGGGTTTGAGCCCAGGGGCATTCTACCTCCGAGCTACACCTCTAGCCCTATTTTATTCTTTTTATTTTGAAAAAGGGTCTCACTAAGTTGCAGAGGGCCTCACTAAGTAGCTGAGGCTGGCCGCGAACCTGTGATCCTCCTGTCTCAGCCTCCCAAGTACTGGGATTACAGGCGTGAGCCACCACGCCTGGCTTTATTTTTTATTTTGAAACAGGATCTCACTAAGTTGCTGAGGGTCTCACTAAGTTGCTGAGGCTGGCTGCAAACCTGCAATCCTCCTGTCTCCATCTCCCAAGTACTGGGATTACAGACATGCACCACTGTACCTGGCTTGACAAAATATTTTTTGCAAACTGTATCGACAAAGACAACACTTTTGTAAATTACTCTACAGGTGACAATCTCTATCAAATTAAAAATGAACATACCCTTCAGTTTCTAAGAATTTGTTCACAAATACCCATGAATATGTGTGAAGTTGCACGCTCCATTTTCTCAATGTAAATTATGATTTGCCCCAAAACTAGAATATTATACAGCTATAAAAAGTTAGAAAGCTTTTGGATTATTGATACAGAACATATTGTTCAGAGAACAGAGCACAGAACAAAACAATGTAAGGGTGGGCAGAGAAGGCAATTTAAGGGTGGGTGAAGCTAGCTGCATGGAAATACTTAGAAAGTCTCCGGAAGGTTATATAAGATACTTACAGGACGTCGTGTGGTCATAGGAGGAAGACTCAGCATTTCATGTTTACCTTTCACACCTATCGAACTGTATAGTGTGCACATGATGATATAATAAAACCTTTGAATAATAAGAATTTATATATATATACATGTAAAATACTACCACCAGTGTTTTCTGCAGTAACTGGTGTGCATTCAGCTCTGGTGTTAATTTCTGTTGGCTGCATATGCAAACCAAAAAAAAAAAAAAGGGAAGTTTTAAAAGGAAGTAGAAAGAGACTACAGAGAAAGGGGCTGACTTTATTCCGGGGAATGTTTTTCTAAGCATTTAGTGATGAAATAATGCCTGCCTCCTCAAACCACAGGGCCATGAGAAATGGCCTCCCTCACTCTTGAGAGCTGCATGTAGCCTCAGACACCCGGCATTAGGTTGCAAAGGTGACATGCGGATCCATGGGAGTCTGTGCAGGGCAGCAGGGCAGCAGGCCAGGCAGGCAGCGGGGACTCTCTAGCCCGTGCTGTCAGAGAGACCTGAGCAAAGGGGCTAGCTGATCCAACAGTCAAGCCCCAAGCCAAGGGCGAGATCACCTGAGACCCCTCTGGAACACAGGGGCAGAAAGAAAGTGCAGCCTTCTGATGTGTGGAGAAGGGAGAATAGAAATAATCAATGAACCAATCAATCAATAGTGAAGGCAGAACACAGAAGTCGAAAGGACAAAGAATCTTGGGGTATGGAGCAGGCGTGGACATAGAGGCGAGAGGAAGAGAATGCTGACCTCCTATCTGTGTGGCGATCATTATCAAGAGGTAAGGCCTTCAGCTAGCACCCACAGACTGAGTTCATTTTCGGGGCACTTATGATTTGTAAATGTTTGTCCCCACTTAAAGAACGATTAGCACACAGAGTTCTAAGGGCTTCTCGGAGAAGCAGCAGCATACCATGCCCTCAAGCTTAGAGTTCTCTTAGTACTGGTGTCAAAGCACTGCTTAGTGCATCCCTGCTCAGCCATGTAGGCATTCATTCATTCATTCATTCAGCAAGAATGAATTGAGGATCTATTATGTCCAGCACAGCATGAAGCCCAGAGATACAGAGGTTAACATGTTCAGTACTATCCATACCT
This sequence comes from Glis glis, assembly GCA_004027185.1. Classification (NCBI taxonomy): domain Eukaryota; kingdom Metazoa; phylum Chordata; class Mammalia; order Rodentia; family Gliridae; genus Glis; species Glis glis. The sequence continues at coordinate 11,310 of PVJS01035194.1, read as the reverse complement.
TCGTGGAGCTTCTAGTCTAAGGAAGAAACACCCATTAAAAGAGTAAAGACCTAAATGAATATATGCTACAAATTATGCTGTAGGCTCTGACAGTCAGCCTATTTTAGTTTGCGTGGTCAGGAAAGAGGATTGCCTCGACACACACCTCCAGGGGACATTGCTTGTGGAAAATACAATGTGCATGGCACTCCCTGATGCCAGCCGGGCAGAGCAAGAGCCAAAAAGCCTTCCAGGAGAGGGAACAGAATGCTCGAAGGCACCAGAGCAGGAAACAACTTGACAAGGAAAAGCCACCCAGACAAGTGCAGAGCGGGAACAGCATCGAGGAAGGCAACGTGAGATACAGCTTAGACTAATGGAGAACCAGGAAGACAATCAGGCGAAGGTGAGACTTTTATTCTAAGACCAATGGGAGGATTCCAGAGAGCACTAAGTAGGTGAGTGGCATGATTCATTGGTGTGTGTGTATGTGTGTGTGTGTGTGTGTGTGTGTGTGTGTGTGTGTGTGTCTAATCAGTCTTGGCTTCTGTCTGAAATATGGATTGGAAGAAAGCAGAAGGAAGGGGAGGTATCCAACCAGTTAGGAGGCCACTGAGTCAACCAGGCAAGAGATGGCAGGGAGCTGGCAAAGGATGATGGCCGTAGAGATGGAGAAGACTGGATGGACTCAAGTCATGTTTTGGAGCTAGAATTAACGTGATTTGCTGGTGGGCTGGATGTGAGAGGTGAAGAATGAATGACTTCTGATTTCTGGCTTAAGCAGATGGGTAGTACCATTCACTGAGATAGGAAATGTGAGAGAGAATGGGTTCAGGGGGTAGGTCTGGAGTTCCATTTTGGACATGCTAAGTTGAAATGCCTGCGATAATGCAAGTAGACAACAGGTTATGTGAGTTTCTGTTTATAAAAAATTTTGGGAGCTGTCAGCCAACAGTTGTGTTCAGAGCCTTGGGAAAGGATGAGCTCCCCTACCCAGGGAGCATGGACAAAGAAGCCGTTGTTTCCCATGAACTTGAAATGTTGCAGTCTGTCATACATTGTGGACCACAATATACACTATTTTTCAGAAGCAGCTGGGAGCAAGTCTTTGCCTCTGTCATTGGCAGTATAGACGGTAAAGCTATCTTTCTCTCCTTACCAGCAGATGTTTGGCCAACTCGGTATTTGTGGAGTTTTGGGCTAGAGTGCTAATGCCTCTTCTCCCAGGGTCTCAGCTCTCCTCCATGTGAGATTATTCTCTACCACTTTAGCCCTAATTCTAGGTCTGTTCACACATTGGTTAAAAGGCCTTTTAAGCTAGCATGGTGGCATACACCTGTAATCCCAGTACTTGGGAGACTAAGGCAGGAGGATCACAGGTTTGAGGCCAGCCTCAGCAACTAAGCAAGACACTCAGCACTTCGTGAGACCCTGTTCCAAAATAAAGATATAAAAATAAAAAGAACTCAGGGGGGGTGCAGCTCAGAGGTAGAATGCCCCTGGGTTCAATCCCCCTACTACTAACAGATAGATAGGTAGGTAGGAAGGTAAGTAGATGATACATAGATAGATAGATAGATAGATGATAGATAGATAGATAGATGATTTATAAAAAAGGTCTTTTAATTGTTTTAGATCATAATAATATTACTCTATAGGATGGGTTAGAAACAAAGATGAGAATACAAGGGAATGTGAAGGCAAACCGGACCTGTTTATTCCTTTTTTTTTTTTCTGTACTAGGGATGGAATCCAGGGCCTCACACACACTGGGCAAGTGCTCTACCACTGAGCCATGCCCCAGCCCTTTTGTTTTATTTTGTTTTATTTTGGGGTCTAGGGATGTCACTCAGTGACAGAGTGCTTGTCTAGCATGCTTGAGGCTCTGGGTTCAATCTCCAGCACTGCAAAACAATAAATAAATTAATTTTTTTTCAAGACAGGGTCTCCGGAAGTTGTCCAGGTTTACAATCCTCCTGCCTCAGCCTCCTGAGTAACTGGGATTAAATGTGTGTGCCACTGATTCCAGCTTGTTATTCTTCTCAACTCTTCGATCTGTCTGAGTTCCAGTGTACCCTGGATCTGGATGACCAGCAGGCCTCAAGGAGAACTGAGACACCAGTAGCTTTGTTTACTAAGGGTATGCCAATATCTCTCTGGGGATCTGACATTTACACTCCACGGTGGAGAGGATTTGGTTGTGCTTGTCTGTTCATCCAATGTGGGTCCCCTGTACAGAGCTGTTTTATCCCAGGTCACCTCACGATGGGTTGAGCTCCATGATATGCAGTATATACCCAGTCACCTTTGGTGTGGGTAATGGTCCTGGTTCATTCAGTCATTACAATAGAAACAGAGTCACTCAATGTATATGACTGGGCCATGGCTACAAGATGCAACCTCTGCTTGAGCTCTCTAGCTTCGCAAGGGGCTAAGGGCACATCCTTCATTAGAGCTTTGGCTCAAAGGAGCTACAGTTCCTGGTCCTATCTGCGGGGCTATTGTGACAACTTATCCTCATCTGAAAGTTCCAGAGTGTGACTCTTTAGTCCAGCGAGGTTATAAAGCAATGAGTCTGGCGTCCTAGAAGAACCACAGAGGTATGGAAGTTCACTGTCATCGACCACCTCATAAAATCTGTCATCAAGGTGTGTTGCTGTTCTAGTTTACAACTCCTTTCTGCATAGCTCTCTCTATATTTTCTTTTTCTCAAACCTGAGAAAGTCCTTTAGAACAGTTTCTGAACATTCCTCATACATCTGTTAATTATGAACTCAGCATTTAGGGCCAAGTAAGTAGAATCAATTCAGTTTTACAAAACTTCAACCGAATAAGGAATCTGAGAGCTTTGAGGTAAGAAGAATCAAAGTAGCCTGAAGACCTGGTCAGTGAAGGGCTATTGAACTAGCCATGTGCAGACAAGTAGAACATCCCTGTAGAGTAGAACTTCAGATGCTAGCAGCCAGATCTTTGAGAAACTTCAAAGAAAGCCAGTGTGATAGAAGACTTGACCTTTTTTGTTGTTGATGTTGTGGTACTGGGGATTGAATCCAGGGGCATTCTGCCTCTGAGCTACCCCCCCACCCCTTTTTATTTTTTTATTTTGAAACAAGGGTCTCATTAAGTTGCTGAGGGCCTTGCTAAGTTGCTGAGACTGGCCTCAAACCTGTGATCCTCTTGTCTCAGCCTCCCAAGTACTGGGATTACAGGTATGCATCACCGTGCTCAGCTAACTTGACCTTTTAGATCAACTGAAAAAGTCATAAATGTATTATGGGTCTAATGGAGGAATAAGATACAGAGTAAAGGAAATTTGTCATCCCTCCAGCTCAACATTATCAAAATCTTGTCATGCTAGGAGAAAACTCTTCACAGGTCTCTGGCATTTTGCATGTCTTGGAATCAGAGAACTACCTGGCTTTATTCCAAATTATCTTTCCAAGAATATCTATATAGAAAACACCCTTGCAAGATAGAGATAGTGTCTCCTTCCAGAGCAGAGGGCAGGTTAGTTTACTACCCAGTATAATACAAAGTGTCTCTCTTCAGGGCTAAGCTTAGGAACACTTATCGTCCATTATAAAAGTTTTGGGTTCCCTAAACTTGGGGCTCCTCTCCTAATGTAACCCACTATACATCGAAGCATTACTTGGATTTTTCTTGTTACCCTGTGGAAATTGGGATTGGAGGAGCCAATGCAAAAGTGATGAGACTCTGGCCACTTCTAATTACTGGGAGTAATAAGCTGTCCTTTCTCTCTGACCCCGGAGTCTTGCGCCTTCTGTCAGCATCCACATTGCAGGCTTGTTAGCTTAAAATCTCAAACTCTTCCCAGTTCTTGACAGTTGGGGACCTGTATTTTTAGCACAGGCTTCAAAAGCAGTGTTAGCTATATCAAGAACAATACTGGCACTTTCAAACAAAACTTTGCTGAAAGCCCAGATGGAAGAGGTCTTTTTTGGTTTTTTGTTTTGTTTTGTTTTTGTTTTTTACTTTTTCACATCATCAGACTGCATGAATAAGTGCATAGTGTTGCACTTTTCATGAGACTCTAAATTCAAATCTTCCAGAAGTTCTTTTGAAAAGTCCCAGCAGCGAACAAAGTTTGAAAGACAGGCAGTTATGACCATCTCTGACAGTGGCCACACACAACTACATCAGATGTTGTCAAGTTCTCTTTCCTGATGGCAGCCAAGAACTCATCCCACAACCACCACCAAGAGCTCTCCTTGGGTTTGGGGTCTTCCCCTTTCCTCCCCGTTTCTTCTCCTTCCTAATCCTTCAAGTCCACCAAGTGCTTTTCACATCTGCCATTCACATCTCTTTCTCCTCCTCCTCTCCTTTCAGTCACATGGTCATTGGAGTTTAGCAATTCCCTGAATTTCTCTCACCTTCAGCAAAGGCTTTCAAACCAGGCAAACCTGATGGCCACTTGCACCTGTTTGGTATATCAGACTTCTTTCTTTTTTTCTTTTTCCTTTCATTTATTGTGGCTCTCTGAAATCTCATGGCCTTTTCCTAATTGTAATTAATGCTGCTCTGAGCTAAAAAATATAATTCTATCTTGCTAGCCCTAGTTTGATCATTCATCTTTACAATGAAGTAACATATTAAATGCAGAAATGAGAGTATATTTAACACACAAATAAAACCTATGGAATTAAATTTTTTTGGTAGCTCTTTCTGAAGGATCTCTCAAGTTGTGCAGAAAAAGCAAATTGAAATAAGTCTCAGGAAGTTAGGGACAGGCATACAGGGAGGGTTTTGAATCCAGGGGATTTCAAAGTCCTCCCTGGAACCTGGGTGCACTCAATGGTTCTTTCCTTTGAGATACTCCAGTGTGTTTAAAGCTGAGAGCTGTGTTTGAAGACTTCTACATTCATTATATTACAGGGTGAGTTATACCATAGCAGCTATGAAAGAGCACTGTTGGATGTTTCCAAAAACCACTCATACATACATATGGCTTCTATTCCAGAGGTTTTGTGTGTGTGTGTGTGTGTGTGTGTGTGTGTGTGTGTGTGGTACTGGGAGTGGAACCCAGGGGCCTTCTACCTCTGGGCTATACCCCCAGCCCTATTTCATTATTTTTTATTTGGAAATAGAGTCTCTCTAGGTTGCTGAGAGCCTCATTAAGTCGCTGAAGCTGACTTTGAACCTGGGATCCTCCTGTCTCAGCCTCCCAAGTACTGGGACCACAGACGTGTGCTACCACACCCAGCCTATTCCAAAGTTTGTGTATGTCAACTGAGGAGGAAGGATGATTTAAGGATCTTCCACAACACAGATTACAGAGGGTGTTCCCTCAATCAATGTGTGGTCCTCAGGTTTAAATATTATATATAGAAGACTCTTCTACACATAATTGTGTAAGAGACTCTTCAACATTAATAACATTTATGATGTCATGCCATCAGAGGTCAGAATATACACTGCGGGCGTTCTGTGGTCTCTCTGGTGTGTGTTCCCTGGTGTTACCAAATTGCAGAACATTAGCAGGATTTTTCACACATGACTTTACTATTTATCTTCAGTGTGGCTTCTCTCCAGTGTGAATCATCCTGTGTAATCTAAGGGAAGAAAGGCATCTGAAAGCTTTCCCCCTGATTGCATTCATATGATCTCTCTCCAGTGTGTGTTTTTTCATGTTGTCTAGGGGCAGAAGATGTGTGGAAGGCTTTCCCACACAGATGACATTCACATGGTTTCTCGCCAGTGTGTATTCTCCCATGCTCACTAAGATGACTAGATCGAGTGAAGGCTTTCCCACACAGAAGGCATTCACATGGTTTCTCGCCAGTGTGTGCTCTCTCATGCGCACTAAGATGACGAGATCAGCTGAAGGCTTTCCCACACACATGACATTCATATGGTTTCTCTCCACTGTGTGTTCTCTCATGCATACTAAGATGACTAGACTGGCTGAAGGCTTTCCCACACAGATGACATATGGTTTCTCTCCGGTGTGAGTTCATATATGCACTTTAAGGACAGAAGTAGAAATAAAGACTTTCTTTCCCACATAGATGACATTGGTATGGCCTCTTCCCAGTCTGAGTCATCTTGTGCTGTCGAAGAGCAGACAACTGACTGAGGGCTTGATCACATTCATGGCATTCATGCAGATTCTCTCCAGTAATGAGTTCCCTTATGTTCTGTAAGGGCAGAATTTGAATAAGATTTCCCACATAGATAACTTCCATATGGCTTCTCTCCAGAGTCAATATTGTCTTGATGTCTGAAACTGGGGCAATTCATGTGAAAAATCTCATCTGGTTTGGAAAACTGATATCCAAGGGAAACTAGATGGTTGGTATTTTCTTCCATTACATCTCTGCAAAGCTTTCTCTGGGATGTGTTCAGTAGGGCCCGCTCTTCCTGGGTAACTTTATGGTTACATCTCCAATGATCATTGGCTCCAGGGAATACAAGTTGGAGGAGGTGGCAAAGCCCATGAGATGCTGAGGTAGGATCCGTAGGCAAGCATCGAGCTGGTCCTCTTCCACGTCCTGAACTCTGCAGTTCCTTCTTTTCCTTTATATCAGACTTCTGCTTTTTTGAAAAACACTAGCCTGAAAGATAAACTTCAAACCCTGTAACTTATCATTCAAAGCCCTTCCTCACGTTGCCCCACCCCTCATCCTCCTCCACTCTCAGGACCCCTACGCTTCTGGCACTGTTCCTGCATCCAAATCACCATCCTACACATCTAAAAATTTGACCGCACTCCTGCTTTGATCAAACCTCACCACCCACAAGATCAAGTCCAAGCTGCCCAAGCTGGAACTCATCACTCTTCTATTCTGCCCTGACCTAACCTCCTTCCTGACATAAATCCTACCTCCCCCCTCCCTGCAAGCTTTGTCTCTTCCAGTGTGGTGGAAACTGGGCTCCTATGAGCCTTCTTTGAACCTTTGTTAACATATGGCTGCACCCTCTCTCTCTCTGTCTGTCCACCCCCTCTGCCTTGGTCTCCTCTGCCTTCTACCCCAAACACAAGACAGGTGTAACTATAATAGACAAAGCCACCTCAGATCACTCCAGCTCATGGAGAATGCCGTGTGTGCGTGTGTGTGTGTGTGTGTGTGTGTGTGTGTGTCCCCAGCCTTTTAACTCCTTGAAGGCAGAAGTACCTCACTCTGTCCCACACTGTGTCCTCTCTTCCCCAGCATGTACACCTGTGCTTCGTACCTTCAACAGCAGGCTTCCAGGGAAAATAGGTCTCTTCATGGATCTCAGAAATCTTTCCCTCTGTTTCCTCTAGCTCTTTGCTTGAGAAAAACAAATTCCAGATGCTCCAGCTGTCTCCGATTCTTGACCCATGGCTTGCTCTTCAACCCGGAATCCCCTGTCCACCTCTCCCTTAACTGCCTATCTAATTCCAGTTTATTTTTATTTTTATTTTTTTATTTTTTTTTTTTTTTTGCGGTACCAGGGATTGAACCCAGGGGCTTTCTACCTCCGAGCTACATCCCCAGCCCTATTTTTTATACTTTATTTTGAAACAGGTCTCACGAGGTTGTGGAGGCATCACTAAGTAGCTGAGGCTGGCCGTGAACCCGGATCCTCCAGTCTCTGCCTCCCAAGTACTGGGATTACAAGCGTGCGCCACCATGCCCGGCTCCAGTTTATTTTTTGAGGTTCAGTTTAGTTGTCAAATTTTGTCCAACCCAAGTTCTGTGTTATCCTAGACAACTTCAACAATGAGGCTGATCCATTCTATGTCTTACGGTAGAGAGGAGGCCTGTGGGCCATGAGGGTGAGTCCTAGATGATTGGGACAAGGCTGGCTATATAATTTATGGGTCCCACCCAGTGCAAAATGAAACCGTGAGACTCCTTGTTCAAAGAGTAAGTGCCATTAAAGACACTAAAATATAAAGATTTTTTTCTTTCTCCTATTTTCTTTCTTTTGACTTATGGTATTAATTTTGCTATTTACTATCATCTCAAGTACAGAACAGTCAAAATTTTAAATTACAATGAATTTTATAGTTCATCTTTATATTGTGCAATACTAGTTTTGTTTTGTTTTGTGGTGGTGGTACTGGGGATTGAACCTAGAGGCATTCTACCTTGGAGCTACACCCCCAGCCCTTTTTATTTTTTGGAACAAGTTCTCTCTAGGTTGCTGAGAGTCTCACTATGTTGCTGAGACCATCCTCAAAATGGTGATCCTCCTGTCTTAGCCTCCCAAGTACTGGGATTACAGGCGTGTGCCACCACACCCAACTCATGCAATACCAATTTTTTAATATACTTTTTATTGGTGCATTGTAATTATACATCATAATGAGGTTCAGAGTGATAGAAACATGCATGCACACAGCACTTGGTGGGTTTCCCTCCAGATTCCCCCCACTCCCCTCCCCTTCCATGTACATGTTATTAAGATTGGTATTGATAATTTCATATATGTACATAGCATTATTTGAACTCTTTCCTTCATGCCAATTTTAAATGAAAACAAAAAAAAATTTAATTCATATTTGGAATCACCAAAATTACACAGTTTGTACTACATAGCTTACACAGCACACATATTTCATTCATACCAGAACAGTAGAAATGCTGCACAAAACAAATCCGAGTGCTTTCATACCACTTCAGGAAATGTGCACATTGTACCCACACCCTCTAATTCAGGCTCACTGTTGAGTAAGGGAGGACTGGGAGGAAGGGAACTATGGGTTGTGCAAGCTTTCCCTTTCCTTCCGTGTCATCTTCTTGGGCATAAGTGCTTAGCTGATACAGTAAGAAAGGATCTGATAGGCCTCCTTGGTTGTTTTTGTTTCTTAAAACACCGTCTTTCTGCATTTGAAGAAATTTCTACTTGGAATGGAAGGTGGTCCCCAGGGCTGTCAAAGTCCCCACTTGCTCAGTTACAAACATAACATGCCTACCTTGCACTCAATGCACGTGCTTATACTCACTGAACCCTCAGACATCACGAGTCCACCAGATTCGGGGCTCACAGGACACTGTGAATGCTATTGGCAAATGGGGCAGCCAAGAATGGCATACACATATTGCTCATTTCACCTCTGTTCACACGCTCCACTATCCCATTGGACTTCACTCATTAAACCCAAGTTCAAAGTCAAAGTTATTAAAAATTGCAAGATGGCAAAAAGCTGGGTGTGGTGGTGCACACTTGTAATCCCAATACTTGGGAGGCTGAGACCAGAGGATCTGGGTTTGCGGCCAGCCTCAGCTACTTAGTGAGGCCCTCTGCAACTTAGTGAGACCCTGTTTCAAAATAAAGAATAAAAAAAAAGTGCTGGAGGAGGTGTAGCTCGGAGGTAGAATGCCCCTGGGTTCCATCCCCAGTACCACAAAAAAAAAAAAAGAATTGCAAGATGGCAACAGCAGCACATTATGATTATAATTACTATCATTATTATTTTGCAGTACTGGGGATTGAACCTGGGATGTTCTGCCTCTGAGTTACACCCCCAGACCTATTTTTAAATTATTATTTATTTATTTTTGGTATTGGGGATTGAACCCAGGGGAATCAACCTCTGAGCTAGACCCCCAGCCCCATTTTATTTTGAAACAGGGTTTTTGCTAAGTTGCTGAAACTCGCCTCAAACCTGCGATTCTCCTGTCTCGGCCTCCCAAGTGCTGGGATTACAGGCGTGCACCACCATGCCCAGCTCAACAGCCAGCTCAATAGCAGAGCATTAAATCAAGCATAGGGCCCTTTTGAGTATGGCCCAGTGACAATCACAGGGCCACAAAGCTGCCATCTGGAGAGACGCAGGTGTCACTGATGAGGTAAGGTGACGTGGCCGGATGGCTCATCTGCGGTCCTGCCTCTCCCCACCTCCTTCAAATGAGTGTGTGGCCACCTGCTTCCAGAAACAGGAACTCAATATCCTCCTTCCCACCCTACAGCAGTTGCCACCCTCTGCCTGAGTGACAAGCGAGCCATTCCCCCCATTGACCAGGGCCTGCGTGCCTGAGTAGAGAGGGTTGGGCATGTTCCCTACAGGACATGATGGCAGCAATGCCTTCCTGGGCCGCAGGTCTCCCAGTGATGGTGTGTTTTGCAACTGACTCAGGGGGGCTGCTTACGCACTCCAGGTTGCAACCTCTTGGGGGGTTGCCTATCAGGCATGCATTGGGGAAGTAGACCTACAGGAAAGGGAGACTGATTTTCCAGGACCCCACCACCTCCAAGCAGACCTCACATTATCACTTTGCATTGGGCCCCACAAAATAACCCAGACTTGGTGTTCCCTCTCACAAGGATATATTTCCTCTCTTCTCCTCCTGTTTAATACAAAATAGTAACAACAATAATAGTAACTATTATTTATTGAGCTCTTAAATATATGCTAAGTATATTATTTTATGTTGGTTACAATGATGGAACCTAAGGGCACTCTACCACTGAGCTATGTCTGCACCCCTTTTTATTTTTCTATTTTGAGACAAGGTCTCACTAAGTTGCTGAGGTCAGCCTCAAACTTGCAATCCTCCTGCCTCAGCCTCCCGAGTAGCTGGATCACAGTCTGTAAGGAAAACAAGATGTACAGGACTGTTTGTAATTCCAGGTAGAGTTTGAGAGCAGAGAAAGTTCAGGTGAAGCGGAGATGGCATGCAGGTGAGCGGTGTGAAGATCAAAGGTGGTGAAGTCGGTCCTGAGAGGTTCACAGCAGTTTAACGCACTCAAAGCATCCTTGTTCTGTGCGGATGGCAGGGTAGGAGGCTCTGTCCTTGAATAATGGGAACAAACAGGAAAGGACTGCAGAGTCTGGAGAAACAGCAGAGAACAGTGTGACACCTAGCACTAGATGACCCGGTGCCTTCTGAGAACCTCTTCTGGATTATTTCCCAATCTTTTTCACCCAGAGAGAAGCAACTGGATTTGAATACGTGCTATGAAGCCTGTCCCTCCCTGCGCTGCTTTGCCTGTAAATAACTACTCTTTCCAAGGCAAGTCCTCACCTGTCATTGTGGCTGAGAAAGGGGTTTCTCTAGGACATGGAGAACCAACCAGGGGACCACATGCAAGAGGGTGGGCTAGTAGGTAATCTAGATGGCTGGCTTTTTTTCTAGTTCACTGGAGTAAGGGACATTGTCCCAACTTGGGAATATTTTAAACTAGTGATTTTCAGGCTTCAACGTGCAGCAGAATCACCCAGTGGGCTTATTAAAACACAGAGTTAGAGCCGGGCGTGGTGGCGCACGCTTGTAATCCCAGTACTTTGGGAGGTGGAGACCGGAGGATCCGGGTTCGCGGCCAGCCTCAGCGCGCATGCGCGTGCGATCAATCTCTCTCTCTCTCTCCTCTCTCCTCTCTCTCTCTCTCTCTCTCTCTCTC
>PVJS01035193.1:0-21150 GCA_004027185.1 Glis glis | reverse complement strand
GGGGGGGAGGGACACCAAGAGCTGTGTGCATGTATGTTAACACCAAACTGATACTCATTGTGATGTGATACTACAATGCACCAATAAAAACAAAAACAAAAACAAACAAAAAAAAGAAATAGAAGGTGTCCCTCACATACTCAAAAATAAGAGAAATCAAAGTGCCCTTAACATCTTGAATTTGGAAATCAATATACATTAGCTCAAAACAGAGCTACGCATTGCTGCCTTAATGATCAGAGTGGCTCCCCCGCCTGCCAGCCCAGATGGTGTGATCTGGCTAAACACATTAACATGTTCAAGGAAAGTGTCAACCAGGCTAGGAAACAGATAAAGAGGACACTGTCCATGGAGGTCCCCTTGCCTGTGGACGTCAAGTTTTCCATTGGCAAAATGGAGTGGGGCGTGGCAGGTGGTCTTGGACTCCTGCCACTCAAGTGGTTCAATCATGTGACTGGGGCCTAAAGACAGTGTCATCGTGATCTGTTTCCTTCCATTTGGGGTCTTCCTACTGGGAGATACATGAGTACTCTGGTCACGGTGACCGTTCTCTTCTCTTGTGAATATATTAAATAGTGACCAGTTTTTTTGTTTGGTTTTTTTTTGGGGGGTACTGGGGATTAAACCCAGCCATGGTCTACCTCCAAGCTACACCCCTAGCCATTTTTATTTTTTGTTTTGAAACACCATCTTGCAAGGTTGCTGAGAGTCTCACTAAATTGCAGAGGCTGACCTCGAACCTGCAATCCTCCTGTCTCAGCCTCCCAAGCATTGCAATTACAGGTGTGCACTAGCATGCCCGGCTGTGACCAGTTTTATATATCAGTCAACTGATCTCAGTTCACCTTAGCCCACCTCTGAAAACTGGATCACTAGGGAAGCTGATCATAGGTTGTTGAACCTTCAGGGCTGAGTACACCATAGATGGAATTCACCAAGGTAAGGCCCTGTTCATCATTTTATGGGAGACAACGAGCTCACCTTTCCCTGGCAAGAATCCACATTTACATAACTGTTTCCATTTGAGACCAAAAAAAATTATACAACAGATTGGAGGGGGTTGTCATGTTTCACCCGTCTTGCACACGTTGCACATAGACATCCTTTCTAAGCCCTCTGAATGGCGGGAAGGTGGAGGCCTTCATTGCAAGGGAAAATGGCCTGCATTTGGTAGGGCAATTACAGTGCTAGAGTTGAGTCAGTGTCATTGTGTGTGGAGGCTGGTGGGCCCAGAGTTAGAAGTCTGGTTCCTCCCACCTTTTTTCTTTTTCTTTTGGTAAAACTCTGGCTGATGGCTCTGGATCGAGTACTTGGATCTCTGCAAGCCAGTTAGCACTTAGCAGGAAAGGGGAGTCAACCCCTCAAAACGCCCACCCAGCTGTGCTCCTGAAAGGTCTTCCAACCACAAGGTACGGTGTTCAGGACCCAGGAGGTCTCTCCTACTTGAAAACACAAGGTTTCACCAGCAGGTGGAACACCTCGAGGAGGGGCTCCAATTTTAATCTGGAGCACTGATGTCTGTGTGTCTGGCAGCTCTCCCAAGTCCTTTGCAGGGATAGGAAATATACATGGAGCTTAGTGTTTTCCAAAAATGTGTATCCATCTGAACCTCCTCTCATTTTCTCCACCTCCAACCTTCACACTGGAGTTTATGCATGTTGTGGAGTCAGGAATGGGAGAGGAGTGTTTTTTAAGATTAAAAACTATGACCCATCTACCCACGATTTTCTCTAGCTATGGAACAAGAAAAGGGAGAAATGTGAGCAGGTTAATGGACATGCTTGTGTTGTCAAAGACAGGGCTGGCTGGAGGGGCTCAAAGAATGAGTACGGATTACATTTGTGTATGAGAAGCAGATCAGGGGCTGTGAGTCACCAGAAACTGGATTCCAAGGAAATAAGAAGGGAGCCTGATCTGAGGGACCTGACCCCTGGGGGAGACGGAGTAGTGAGAAAGCCAGATGGAGAGCCAGGGCAGAAATATATGTATGTATGTATGTATGTATGTATGTATGTATGACCAGTGAACCTGAGACCCAGGGCCAAGTCTAATACAAGCCTTCCTCTGGATAGAAAGTCTGTGTTTCATAATTTTTTGGCTCCATATGATCCAAGAACATGACAAAATGTGGTAATTTAATCAATAAGACAATATGAAGGGATTTTAAATTTTTAAATCAATTTGGAAAGGTTTGTGTGGACCTTGGAGATCAGGCCCAGGAAGGGCGTGGGGAGGGGCCTATAAGCTGGCATGTGGGTGCCTCTCCCCAATTTCTGATCCTTTACAAAGGCTGGTTGTTACCCAGAGACTGAGGTTCCTTGTCGAGGACCATGCCTGCCCATGATTGGGTAGGAGCTAGACTACTCCAGGGCTCACCCACACTAAGCCTTGTTGGTGACCAGTCAATACTCACTTGGGCCTCCAAAGCCCAGAGTTCTGTTCCTCTTAACTCAGAGCACCAGAGTTTAGCGTGACATCTATAAGCCAGACTGCACAGGACTGGACTCTGGTTCCTGCACATAATGGCTTAAATAGTAAGAAGTTAGAAGGCAAGGCAGTTCCAGAGTTGTCCACAGATGAATGATGTGGTCAGGAACCTGGGTTCTTTTCAGCTTTCCATTCTGCCATCCCCAATGTATTAGATCGTTGTTCTTAATGCTTGTTGCCTCATGGTCCTGAGATGACTGCTGTTGCTCAAGTGTCCATTTTTAATGGTAGTATCCAAAGCCAATAGGGATCAAAAGAGAAGGCCTGGCTTATTTCCAGGGTCTTTCTTTTCAGGAAGAAAATGTTTCTCAGAACCACTACCCTCTACCTCACTCCACCTCCCCACCTCTATCAAGCCAACTTCCCAGTATACCTGCAAGAACCTGATCACTCCAAGTAAAAGGAAGTTTGAAAAGTGAACATAGGGCATTTAAACCTCTGTCACGGGAAGCCAACTTGGCCCCACATAAAAGAGAAGACATGACTGTAGGTAAGCAACTTTCTCTTTTATTATAGGCTACTATACTAGAGCAATATATCACCTCAGAATTCCATGGCCAATAAAATGATGTATTATTTTTCACTAATGTATGGATTATTGGATCATTCTGCTGAGCTGGGCCAGGCTCAGTCAATCTTGGCTGGACATCTACAGCCAGTTGGTTGGTGGTTGGCTATGGGCTGGCAGGTCCATCATGGCCCCGGCTGAGGTACCTCATCTCAGCGCCAGGTGACCCCTCTTGACTTCCAGCTGGGGAGCTCAGGCTGGTCCCCATGGTGGAGGCAGGGACTCCAAGGAGAAAGCACACGCCTCAAGTTCTGTTGGGCACTGGACACCACACACAGTCACTTCCACCCTACTTGTTGGCCAGAGAGAGCACCAGGCCAGCCCTGATTCAAGGGGCAGGGCAATCAACCACATCCTCTACAGGAGGAGTGGCAAAATCATGTCATAAAGAGTGTGTGTACAGGTGAGAAAGGACACAGGCCATTTTTGCCATCCATCCATCACAGCAACCACTAGCGCTTGCATGGGCTCCTATTAGATGCACGACCTAGATGGCTTATTTAATTAACCTCTCAGTCTCAAGTTCCCCATCTGCAAAATGAGGGTAATAATAAAATCTAACATTATAAGATCATTATAAGGATTATATATGCATAGATCTATGCCAAAGAGCATACAAGAATTTGCATTTGGTAAGTTGCTGTGTACAATGTTAGTCCTCGTGTTAGCAATGTTAGTCCTCATGATTAGTGGCCAAACACAGCAGCCCTGGGCTTAAATGGTTTATAGACAGAGTTATAACTAACTAGAAATTCATGCTGGAGACAAAAAGCATACATTTTTGCCCTCATATTTCCTCGAATTCACTTTCTGGTTCACCACACTGCTCACAGATGGGTGATACGAGATGACCATGTGGTCCTTGTTCTATTTAGTGACGCTGTTTGCTAACTAGGATCTCACTCAGTTGTTCCTTCCCACTCAGGAAACTCCTGCGCTGTCAACATGTGAATGCTAATGAGACTCAGACAACACACTCTTCTTTCAAGTAATGTTTTATCATTTTTCATGCTCTGTAAATTTGGGGGCTCTCCAGGGGTGCAGCCTGGTCTGGCTGGTCTGAGTTTGCCCACTGCCTTCAGGGTATGCTCCTGGGAGAGAGTAGCGGGAGGGGAGAGCAAAGCTTTGTCTGCAGGGTCTCTGGTCTCCTAACAGGGCAGCAGCCTAGAGCAAAGTGGGGTGAGCTCAGGCCAGGGTAACTGTCTATCTAATTCCCTTCTCCCACTAAGACCAGACAAGTGAGAACACAGATCAATCCACCACCCATACTGGTGTGAGACAAATCCATTTGACCTTGACCCTCTGTTAAGAGTACATTGCCTGAGCTGAGCACTGTAGTGTATGCCTGTAATCCCAGTACTTGGGAGGCTGAGACAGGAGGATCCCAAATTCAAGGACAGCCTCGGCAACTTAGTGTGACCCTATTTCAAATTAAAAAGGGCTGAATGCAGGCTGCTGCATTCAATCCCCAGTACCCAAAAAAAGTACATTTCCTGTGCAGTTTTACAGAACTCAGTACTCACAAATATACATACAAATATGTGTATATATATGTATATATATACACACACACACACACACACACATCCATATATGTGTACATTAACAAAAATATGCTCAAATATAAAACCGAAACAACTTCCATGAAACATTTGGCGTTTCCTCTTCTATCGTCTTATCTTTTTCATTTGGATTTTCATTTTTCGAAATGTTGCTCATAATTCAATTAATTGCGAAACATTTGTTGAACAACTGTCTTGAAAAATACTGATTTATGTGCATTACATAAGGATTACTGAACAAAACCCTCCTCCTCTCCAGAAGTGTTCCACTTTCCAAACTCACCAAAGGGGCGCGGCCAGAAGGCCCTGTGGCTGAAGTGGTGTGCAGAGTGCTTAGGAGGGAAAATGCCTGGGTTCCACATTCCTTTGGTGGGGGAGGGATGGGAGAAGTTCTACCATCCGGGAAAAGATTTGGAAGTAAGAAGTGGGTGGAGGCTTCTGCCTCTTTCACGCATGTGCCTAGGTCTTTGATCTTGTGGGTGAATAAAGTTTTCAAGAGTTTTCTATAAAGTAGATATAGATGTACCTCTTTCTACAAGTCACTCTACAGCATACGTGACTGCACTCCGAACAAATGCATTGGGACTATGTCCCAGGACTAGCATTTGTGCAAAGGAGATAAAGCCACCTCTCTGAGCAGAGGCAACCCTGCCCCAGGGCGCACAGCCTAATGAGTAAACCCTGGGCTAGAACTCAGCCCCCTCTTTCAGATGCACTTATAGTGCCCAACCTGCTCAACCATCC
Organism: Glis glis; assembly: GCA_004027185.1. Classification (NCBI taxonomy): domain Eukaryota; kingdom Metazoa; phylum Chordata; class Mammalia; order Rodentia; family Gliridae; genus Glis; species Glis glis. The sequence continues at coordinate 15,789 of PVJS01035193.1, read as the reverse complement.
TTGGTGGCCTTGCTAGATCTACACTAATTCAAAGTTATCTCTTTTCAGAATGCCTCTTCTGGGACTGCCTTCAAATCCATGCTTCCACATGGTAGCAAAGCCCTCGAATGTTCAAGCCAAATTTGATATGGGAAGCAATTGTTTTGATCTCAGATGTAGTGGCCATGGAAATATGCCACTCAAGTTTGCTATTCCTGGGAGCACAACTGACAGATGGCCCCAGCTGCTGCCCCTCCGCCATGTGCCTTCCAGCCCACGATGGAGCACAGTGGTGTATGAATGCAGTCTGCAAGTCTTCCCGGCCAGTCCTTCCTTCCCTCTCTCCTCCCACAGGTTTCAGACCTGCCATACAGTTTGAAGGCTCTTCCTGCCTCTCCTTGCACATCTAATCCTGTCTTAGAGTCTGTCTCAGAAGATCCAGGCAACAAGCCCCATGTCTGATGGAAGAGCAGACTGGTCAATTGTTCAATTCATATTTGGGGCATGAGCTAGAAGTGGCTATAAAATAAGCAAGATGCACTTCCTTCCGTATTGACCAAAAGGACTTGAAGACTATCAGTCAAGTATTGAATCAGCACAAAGGGTCCTGAAAGGAAACAATGCCACCCACCTTCTGTGGTGTGGCCTAACCATCTACAGGTTCAAGGTCATAGTCGCAGCCTTCGGGGGCACCTCCAAATCACCCCTGGGAATGCCACAGAGGTTCCTGTGTCTGCCTTGTTCTCACTCTATTCTGATTCCCACTTCTTCATACTTGCAGAGCCACAGGGAGAAACCCCATGACTGTCACTGTCCATCCTGGGAACGTCAACATCCCCCATGCCACGGGGTGCACTCCACGGTTCCCCGAAACCTCTAATCCCCCTGGAAGCTGGACAGGGTTAAGTCACATGAACAGGCCAGGGGAAGTGACAGGAAAAGGCTCCTCTCCAACACCACGCCACAGTCTTTCTTCCACCTGCCGGAGGCCCCTCTTGGGACTAGACAGGGTATGTTTCATCGGACTCTGCCACTCGTCCCTTTTATTCACATGGAGCTCAAAATGAGTCCAGAGGACTGGTAGGGACTGATGCCTTTTGCCCCAGCTAGTTTCTCTATTCCCATCCTCAGTCAACTCCCTTGGTCTTTGTTATCTAGAAAGTAACGAAGAAGTCTAAGGACGGTATGATGGTGCAAGTGTGTATTAACTACACTTTTCTATTCTCCATATTCTTTTCTCTATTTTCCTGTCATCGGTATTCTTGATGCTCTGGCATCTGGGACCTTGCTGATCATGGAGCAGCTGCTCCTCCTGAGGCCACGTCCCAGAGACAGCAAGTGCTTCCCTGGTGAGCGTGCCATTTCTAGACCAACCCAAGCCATCTCTGTCTCTGCTAACTGCCTCCTATAGGGAGCTCTCACAAGTTAAGCCACCATCCCCTGCCCTCATCACCCCAGAGCCAGGTCCCTGGCAACTAGGGGCAGTTCCTACCAGCCAATCCTACACCCACCTGGCCTGTGTACTGTGCCTCGCATGTTCCTTCCCACACACATGCATGCACACACACACACACACGCGCGCGCGTGCGCACATGCACACTCTTGCCCGTGCTTTCCCCTCATCCTTCCTGCCTTCTGGCCCATCCCCTGTGGCCCTGGGTGGCATGGTGAGCACCCTCTCTTGGGGACTGTGCGTGATGAACCGTCTTTTTTCTGTGTTTGTGTGGTGCTAGGGATTGAACTCAGGGGCATTCTACCCCTGAGTTACACCCTAGCCCTATTTTATTTTTCATTTTGAATCAGGGTCTCATTAAGTTGCTGAGGACCTTGCTTAATTGCTGAGGCTGGCCTTGAATCTGTGATCCTCCTGTATCAGCTTCCCAAGTACTGGGATTCCAGGTGTATGCCACCATGCCCAGATGACAAACTGCCTTTTCAGTGGCAGTCATCTTTTTTAGTGTGTGTGGTACTGAGGATTGAACTCAGGGCCATTCTACCTCTGAGCTACATTCCAGCCCTATTTTATTTTTTATTTTGAAACAGGGTCTCACTAAGTTGCAGAGGACCTCAGGAGGTTGCTGAGGCTGGCCACAAACCTGCAATCCTCCTGTCTCAGCCTCCCAAGCACTAGGTTACAAGCATACTCCACCACACCCGTCTGGCAGTCATCTGATCCGTTGGCCTCACCATACCCTAATAATAATAAAGCCAACATTTCAAAACAAATGGATATTGGGAGATTTCAATGTGGGGTTCTCTGCACCAGTAACAGCCCACCTCAAGCTTTCTGGTAGGTATTTGAATAGCCATCTTTTGTTTATGGAGCATATACCTCAAAAACACCTCAAATGATTTAGTTCTATTAGTCACCCATCTTTACTTTACATGCACAATTTGGGGATATTTGAGCAATGACAACATTATTGAAAGAAATGCATCCTTTCTGTTAGTCCGTCTGTGAAACTCAGCAGGTAGGACATGGAGCACAGGCTCTCTACTGTGGGTTTTAAGGAGGTCTCAAAACTTGTACCAATAAAAACAGCAATCATGGTCTCTAACGCTTCCTGAGCTCTTCCTATGTCCCGGGCCCCAGTGTAGACAATTTTCACACATTAACTCATTTAATCTTCATGTCAACACTGTGGTTTTTACACAAGGTAGTGGCCACTGTTTTCCCCGTTTCACAGACAATCTGAAATTAACAGGCTGGAAGTTTATCTGTCATACAATATAGGGCTGCAAATAACTTTAAAGATCAATGCCCTGTTTTACAGATGAAGTAAATATCTTTACGTATACTGCTTCACTTGCAGGGTTTGATATTTTGAGCACACTTCCCAAATAAGGCATACACACCCCGACTTGCTGGTAGTCAGTTGTGATTCTTGTGACCTCTAGCCCAGCCACGTCGTTTAAGGGAAGTGACACCTAACATAAAAAGCTCAAACCTCATAATCCATCACGGAGACTTTGAAAGCACTGAAGGGAAAAGTGTTACTATAACCAAACATACCTAGTGTATATCACGAGGCTTGCCTAAATATTTCCCATTTAGGCTATTTTGAGAACTGGCTTCTCGCCCAGTTCTGACAACAGTGCTCAAGATTAAGTGAAAGACCATGTGAGTGTGGTAATTGAAAATACAATTTTCCCCCAAAGGGATATTAGTTAGGAGCTTACTCTCTTATGTGCGTGAGATCCCCTTTTGAGTGTTTAAGAAATATGGATTCTGTAACTGTCTCACTTACTGGAAAAAAATGTGTGTCCTATTAGGTTTCTAGAGGACAATGGCGTGTCGACTCTAATCAGCCTTCCCTCAGAAGAGTCTGCAGAAGCCGGGCCGGGAGCCCCTCCTCAGACCACCTCTCCCAGAGAGACCGCCTCGCTCTTGGCAAAAGCACAAACACTTTGCTCTGCTCAACCCTGGTCGTGTTAATGAGCCAAGGGTCCTAGACAGCGGCAGTTACCACAGAGCTGTCTCAAAGCCAGCTCAAGGGGCACCAGGAGCTCGGGTCCTGGCCACAGTCCCACTGTGTTCTTGGATGGCAGCCCTGAGTAGCACAGCTCCATCTTTGGGCATAGCTCATCTTGAGGCCAAACCCATTGGCTGATGACAACCTGATGCATTCATTTGGCCTGGATGTTCTAAGCAAAATGATAATCAAATTTCGATGAATGGGATGAGGCCGAGGCCTTCCTCCCCACTGCGCTCTGCTTCTGCACCACGTGGAACGCTGGAAGAAGGGAGAATGCTCGGGATAGGACATTTTTCAGGACTGAACAGCTGGCTTAGATCTATTAAATTGCAGCTTTAAATTAATACATTTTATACTTTCCCCATAAATTAAGAAAAACAACAATGTACTAAAAAACTGGAAAGGAGGTTTTTGAGTTCTTTTAAATCATGCCCAAAGGTTTCTAATTCTAATTTTGAAGAAGGAAAGGATCGTGGTTTAAAGTCACCAATCGTGTAAGCCAAGCAAACCCATTGGATTCTTTGGCATTATATTTATGCCCTGGATTCTTCCAATTAAAATGACTTATCCTAATGTTTCAAATCAAGTTATGACGTTGATTTCCATCTGCAGCCACTCCATAACCCCACCAGCAGAAGCACAATGTCATGTATTGACATTATTCAATGCGCTTTCACAGTTGTACGGTCACTGATTCGACTGATTCCTTTAAGCATTCACTTCATTACTTTATCTATGAATTAGTCAGGCCAGGAATGTGTGTGTCAGTGTATCTTTGGTCAGTCTCCTACTTCCTACCCAAACATTCATCTGTCTCCATAAGATTAGAGGTTCAACAAAGAGGCAAACGCCAAGAAAGCACAGAAGACACTTAAGTTCCTCACAGGCTGTGTGTACCTGGAGGAGTTCATCACAAAGCCCCCTGCAGTAGACACCTGACAGGATGGATCAGGCTTCATCGGATCCACAGTTCCTTCCTCAAGCTCAACTGTGAGGTCCACACAGACTGGGAACAATATTGGAAAAGAAAGTGCTGGTCCCTGTACATTGTGAACTTCTTTTCAGTTTGCTTTATTCTTTGTTTTGTTTTTTGCAATACTGGGGATTGAACCCAGGGCCCCGCACATGTTAGGCACATGCTCTACCACTGAGCTACATTCCCAGCCCCTTTTAATCTATTTTAAGAAAGGGTCTTGCTAAGATGCTGAGGCCGGACTCGAACTTATGATTCTCCTGCCTCAGCCTCCTGAGTCACGGGGATTACAGGCTTGCTTTACTTTGTTTCTTTAAAGTATACCAACATGGCCAGAATTTGAACCTGCATTGCCTGGATCAGACCATGAATAACTAACTGCTTTAACTGTGAAGATGTGCCAGACCCCAAGATCTTCATTCTGTTTCCACCCCCAAGAAAAGGCTATGCTTCCTTCCAGGGAGCAGCCCAACATGATTTGGAAATGACTTTCCCTGCATTTTTTGGCAGGGAATATGGAAAAGAATATATATGGAAAATAATCTGTGTACGTGTGTGTGTGTGTGTGTGTGTGTGTGTGTGTGTGTGTGTGTGTATAGTGGGATTTTCTTCCTCAAATGATTTTTCTTTGACCTTTCCAGGTAGAGGAGAATAGTACTAATTATTCTATTTATTTTCTAGGTTTTTGGATTCCTCTACGAATTGAAGCTTCAAGGCCAATCTCCAACTAATAAGCTTTTCTTAAAAATTACGGTGACAATGAGATTTGAAGCCCTGAAACAGCCTAGGCGCATGTCCTTGAAGGAGGAACCTCCTTCTTACAGTTCCACGATTGTTCAGATGAGGGTGTGGTGAATGAACACCACTAGCAAAGTTTGTTCAGCCCAAATAAGAAGACTAAGAGGAGGAAATAGAATACTGACCTAGAGGTAAATTTAGATGAAGATTAGCAGTTGCCTTTCTCCTTTGATGAAGGGCTTAACTAACAGCAAGAGGAACTGAGGATCCATCTTAGGGAAAACTTCCTGACTCTCCTAAGTACTGGCAAAGTCTCACCAAACAGGATCGCCCAGCATTCCTCTCCAGAGATGTTTTTAAGTGTGATGTTGTTTATGTCACTTTGCTTTTTGTTGCTGTGAGTCACCCTAAATATTCGAGGTTCTAGATTGTTAGGCTTTCTCTTCTCTATTACCCAAGTAATGCATATTTATTGAAGAAAAAATGCAAAATACTGATAAGCAACAAGAAAAAAATTATCTGTAATTTCCACCATCCAGAGATAAGTACTGCTTATCATACTGGGACGCGTGCTTTCAGACATTTTTCTCCAGGGGGTTGGTTAAGGAACTGCTGCTACAGTTGTACAGTGTAGCTACTAAGAATGGTAGACATGCACCAACGCTGGGCCTTGGCCTCTGTGTTTGTCCAAATTCTGCTCTTTGGTTTCATCTCTGGCCTTTTGGCCCTGGTAGGTGAACTTGCTGAATGCCAACTTCGTTGCCATCTGGCAAACTTGAGCTTGCTCAGTGATCGTGTTGGTGGAACAGATCCCCATCCCATCTCACCGGCAATAATGTCAGTATTGTGAACAAGACAATCAGATCTCCAGCTGATATCTGAATATTCACCTCAAAATACACATAAGCATCTTAAATATAACTTGGAAGCCAGCTGTGGTAGTACACATCTGTAATCCCAGTAGTTGAGAGGCTGAGATAGGAGGATTGCAATTTCCAGGCCAGCCTCAGCAACATAGCAAGACCTTTGGCAGCTTAGTGAGACCCTGTTTCAAAATAAAAAATAAAACTGAGCTGATGGTGTTGCTTGGAGGTAGAATGTCCTTGAGTTCAATCCCCAGTACTGACGAACTAACTAAATAAATAAATAAAATAAAACAAATGAATGTAACTTGGAGTGAAAATATCCTTATGCTCTTTATATGTTGAAATGCTAACAGGGTACAAATACTACAAATACATATATACATATATATATATATATATGTATTTATATATATAAATATATATATATTTGAGAGTAAATATATACATAACTACAAATACATATACTACAGTAATGGAGAATGATTACAAAAGTTATTCTAAAATGTTTTTTAGAAACTATCATAAGGTCAAATAAATTAAGAGACTAGTTTTCTGATATTAAACTATTAATACAGTATAAATAGAGAGTGCATTGGCTACATAGGGAAATCATGTTATCTGTTTTGAACCAAAGTATGTTTATAAAACTTTAAATAGTAATATAAGGCAGAGTAGTATTCAGCTATTTAATTCTATTTGGCCATGAGTATTTTAAGAAAAATTTCTGTTATAGAGTTTTTCACCTTTTTTGGGGGTGACTTTAGATTATCATGTACACTCTACTACCTTAAAAATCTCATAAGGAGAAAAAAAAGGTTTCAAATCATGGACCATCTTTTAGCCAGAAATAATAAGAAATAAAATAGTAGAAATCATAGAACAAATTGTTAGAGGAAGCCGGGTGTGGTGGTACACACTTGTAATCCCAGTACTTGGGAGGCTGAGACAGGAGGACCACAGGTTCGCGGCCAGCCTCAGCAACTTAGTGAGGCCCTCTGCAACTTAGTGAGACCCTGTTTCAAAATAAAGAATAAAAAAATAGGGCTGGGGGTGTAGCTCGGAGGTAGAATGCCCCTGGGTTCAATCCCCAGTACTGCAAAAAAAAAAAGTATTAGAGGAAAAATGGACATATATAACATACTTTTCTTCCCCTAACCCAATTGTAAAATTGCTGACTTCATAAGAACTCCCTACAAAGGCCGTTCTTAATGGTCCCTGACCTTTTAAAAGTTATCACTTTAAATGAAAGGCTCATTAAAATTATCTCTATCGTGACTAATCATTTTTGGCAGTGAGTGAAAGGTAAATGATTCTTGAGATTTGGTAAAGCTATAAATCTTGAGTTGAAGTTCCTTTTAGAAAACACATTGTTGAAAGCTTTTCTTGAATTACATTTTGTTGTACACAAATGGTGACATTAGTAAATATGTCAATTTTAAGTGACTTCCCCTTGGGTGTGGAAATATGCAGAACAGTGGCTTCAAAAACCATCTAGAAGCTGACAGCCTGAGAAACTATGGCTCTCAGACTACAGTAGCAAAATCTAAAATTTTCACTATTAGATAGTAACAATGAAATTATAATAATTGTAACATTTGCATAAAAGTTTAGACTTACTTTTATTCTCCAGCACTCCTTTCAATGAGTGTGATATTTGACTGTAGTCTCCGTTTCAATAGAATACCTATTTTAATCCTCATCCATTTGCATTTTAGTTAGAACTATAATAAGTGTGTCCTGAATGTACATGTATTATATTTAAGACAGAGAAATGGGTACCTGTTAGGATGCTTTCAATTGCAAGGAATAGGCATCCTTTCCCAAACTGGCCTTTAAAAAGTACAGAGGGGAAGAGAAGGTATTGGCTCACATAAGAGTCTGAGATGCTTGCTTCAGACCATGCTTGGTCCAGGGTGTCCTCGAGGATGTGGACAGGACCTGGCTTCTCTCTATTTTTTGGCTCTGCTTCTTAGCTCCAGTAGCCCCGTTCCCAGGCTCCCTCCATACGATCCAAGATGGCTGCCAACCTCCTCTGAAGCCATTCACAGCCTCCAAAGAAACAGGATAGTGTGTGTCCCAGCAGCTCCCCACAAAAGTCATGAAGCACAGCCTCGTAGGAGTCTGCTTGATGCTGTGTCTACCTCCAAGTTCATCACTGTGGCCAGGAGGATACACTAAGATTGTTTGCTTAAATCAGCCAGCTTCCATCCCTGGAGGGAGAAAAATGTCAATTCCACCCTAACCCACATGGGGAAGTGGTGGTTTCCTAAAGGAGCTAAGGAATGCCATTAGCAAGGATTAGACGAAATTGATGTGGGTAGGCAAACAATAAACGCTAACCACAATGTGAAACCGTGTTTAACACTGATAAATAAAATGTGATCATAAAGTGAGATATAGACTGTGATTCCAATTTTTAGGGATAAATTTCAATGCAAGCATATTCCAGCCTCACTTACCTGACCATTGCCCTCTTACTGGTTTTTGGGTTGTTTGCACCATTTCACTATTAGGATAAGTACTTCAGTTAACCAGTTGTATATGAATTCTTGCACATGAGATAATGTTCAAAGGCTGGGCATGGTGGTGCATACCTGTAGTCTGTGTAGCTGTAGTTACAGCTACTCAGGAGGCTGAAGCAGGAGGATCACAAGTTTGAAGCCAGCCTGGAAAACTTAGCAAGACCCTGTCTCAAAATAAAAAGGTCAGGGGATGTAACTCAGAGGCAGAATGCTCCTGGATTCAATCCCCAACACTAGAAAAAAAATTATAATCTTAGAATAAATTCCTAAAGACTAAAATTGTTGAATCAAAAAATACACCATTTGAGGTTTTACACATTTTGCAAAATTGCCCCTCAAAGAAGCTATATTTCCATTCGTAGTATTTAGCGGTACTAGCTTTTCATAACCTACCCTACCAACAAATAATAGCATTCTCCAATTCAATGGGGGGAAAAATCTCATTGTTCAAATGCATATCTTTTTAGAGCTCTAATAAAGGTGAAATTATTTTCACATCAATTACCCACTGATATTTAATTTTTTATCTGTTATTATTTGGTCATATGTTGATAAACCCTGGCTCATTTCTCAATTGGCTGTTCATCTTTACATATTAAAGATAGTAAAATTTTGTCTCTCATGTCTCATAATTTTTCCCCATTTTTCATTTTCCCTTTGACTTTATTTGGTTGTCTTTCTATGTATATATGTTCTATTTTGATGTAATCAAAAGTATAAAGTATTTCTTTTTAGAAATAACCATTCTAAGCCTAATTATCTCAATTATTAATATTTTCTTTCAGTATATTTATTGTTTTATGTTTTATTTTTAAACTCTTAAATTATGTTTCATATTTTATTTTTAAGCCCTTAAATCACCCAAAATTACTTTGTTATAATATGCAGGGTCAGGCCATAACTTTACTTTTTTCCTAAGTGGCTTAGATAGGATTCCTAATGTAGGTGTAGTTTAGCCTGGTAGCTAAAACCCGCAGCTCTGGAGCCAAACTGGTGGCTTTTTACCTTTGAAATTTAGGCATCTTTTCTATGTCTAAACTACAAAATAGGGATGAAAATAATGGTACCTGCTTTGTAGGGTGGCTTTGAAGGTGAAATGTGTTGACACTCAAAAAGACCTAAAATATTTCCCAAAGCATGGCAAATGTCAGCCCTTATCTTTATTACTATTTATTGACCTATCATTTCTCTTCTTGAGATATTACCTTTTCTGAATTCTTAAATATTTATCTATATGTGGATCTGTTTCCAGAATTTGTTTTCTTCTGTTCACCAGTCTGTTTACTTTTACCTCACTGTTATTTTTAAAAGAATTCATATAAATGTCTAGAATCAATGGAATGAACTTGTGACTTCTTCAGATGCCTTGGTTTCTTGCCCTTAAAAATACTATAAGTCATTTCTTTCCTATGTATTTCTTGTCTCTTTTCTACAAATTAGGTCTCCCCATCAACTCTGTGGATATCATTTGGCGGTTGATTCTTCATCTTATCCAGTCTCAGCTCTGCCACTTACTAGCGGTGCAACCTTGGGCAAGTTATATGAACTCTCTGTCTCAGTTGCTTTATTTGTAAAGTAAGGATAATTAGAGCTACAACCTCATAGGGCTGCTGTGGGGACTAACAAGATTTTGAATATAAAGCACTTAGCACAGTGAACATAATCCCCAAATAACTTAGTTTTCATTTTTATTATACATTTTGTAGTATTATAAGACACAAAAGTCTCTCCATCATTAAAGGGCTTGGCAACTACTAACATGAGGAATCAGGATACAAAGAAAATAGAGAAAAGGAGGTCAGTGGTATTTTTCGAAAAAGTTAAAACTTTTCCACATTAACAAATAACAGCACTCAATATTATACCTTGTACAGAGCAGATGCTCAAAAAATTGTTGAACTAGTGAATATTTATATAAATATCTGTATTTATATATATCGTATTCTTCCTGTCTGTGCAGCGCTGAGGATTTCACGTGAAGTGAATATTGGAATAAAATCTTCACTAATAATGTTCCTCAAGAAATGTGAATTAATAAATAGTATTAAAATTTTCATTTAAGGTTTCTGGTACATCTTTCTTTCTGTGATCACCACATATTTACACACAAGCTGAAGAAAGGGATTCTCAAAAGAGGGAAAAGGCTTAGGGACTAGCAGCCCACCAGAGCAATCATTCTATTTTATTGATATCTGTGTTCTTTGGAAACATGTTCTACCATAGAGAAATTTTCCTCTCTAATATCTTTAATACCATGTGTAACCTGCATTTGCGTGTGCATGTACGCACGCGCATACACACACACGTACACACACACACACACACACACATACCACAAACAGGCATTTCTTGACATTTTAAACCATTCCAGATTGGCTCAATTTCAGTTAATCATATTAAAATGTCAAGAGAATTAAGTATTGAATATACAATCTGGTCCTTCTTGAACTTATTTGCTTGTTCTTCAAGAAAATAAAAATAAAGATATGGCAAGGAGCAGCTGACTGCCTCCTTCCTTTCAGCTGATAGTCTGATTATATCTTTTTGCTCTTACTAGGGCCATATTTTTAAACTGTGTATAAAAGGATGAGATGGCAGAGGATCTGGAACCTATGTGAGAGAGGCTGTGGCCACATGTGTTATTTCCCCTGAGGTTTAAAATTCTAGGGCGGGGCCATGGGTAGAGACAATTGTGAGTCTCTCTGCCCCGAGTCATCATGGGGATACCAGTAGCATTTGCAATGTTATGCCAAGGAATTATTGGGAACCAAAACATTAAAATCACTCCCATGTGAGTGAGAAACCCGATCTTCTTGACTTTTGAAGGGAGGATGCTTCCTTTACAATTCCACCATATTCAATACCAGTAATTGCACACTGGATCGAAAGACTGATGAAGGATGGAATTGGAAACCTGGAGATAATTTAAGGATGGCCTAGGTAACTAGAGCCCGTCTTTGAAGAAGAACTCTGTGGGGGAGGTCTTAAATGATCTTCAATCTTGAGCGCAATTCCTTGGACACCACCACAGAAAAAAACACACCACTGTGTTTACATGGCATCTGATGAGCCAGCGATGTCAGCTTGAATCGATTTTTACAGCCATTTTCACAAGTGATTTAAGTTGCTAATTAATTGGCAAATGTTCAATTCCCATCCAGTCAAGTTATCTGGGTCAAGAAAAATAAACATGTCAGTGTAGCCAGCAAAGAAAGAAATTAGAGAAGTCTTTTATTGCTCTGTGAGACATATTCCTTTGCTGTGGCCTACACTCATCATGGTCAACTCAGTTTAAAAGGAGGCATATTTCCTATTTAGTAGCCTTACATCATTTAGGACAAACTTCTGGAGTCCCAGGATCTGCTAAAGGTTTTAGGACACAAAATAAATGAAGGAAGGAAGGAAGAAAGGAAGGAAGGGAGGGAGGGAGGGAGGGAGGGAAGCACATAGAAGACATTTAAAGAATAAACCTCAGGTTAAAATAATAAAATACATTTGCTTTCTTTAAATTGATTCATGTGTTCATTCATTCATTCCACACTTTTTATTAAATGCTAGCCACTCTTCTAGGATTTAGGATGAAATGATGAGTCCAGAAAACAAATATTTTTCTGCGCCCTCATTGGTGCTTCTAGTCAAATGGAGATTGCCAATAAATATAGAAAATCTTACAAAAAATTCAAAATTCATCACTGAGTCAAATGCCTACAAATGACAGTAAAGCAGACAGGAGGAAGTGAAATAGAGAGATCAGGGAAGGCTTCTTCTTGAGATGAGATTTGAAAGGGGATTAAATAGGTAAGGAGATAGAGAAATGATCCAGGTAGAAAGATCAGCAAAGACTGATAGGAGAAAGCAAAGAGAGTAGGGAATGAAAGAAAACTAGAGGAACACTGGGGAGCAGGGTCAGGGTGCAAGATAGAGCCGCACAGATTGAGCTTTGCCTGTACCTTATAAGGAATGGGAAGTCACTGGAAGAGTTTAAGGAGGAGGTTGAAGATTGCAGTTTTGTAACCATCCATCTGGATGCAGTGTGGCGGGGTGATGGGAAATGAGCCAGAATACAGGAATAAGCTACTGTTGTTGTTATCAGGCAATGGTGGTAGTCTAGCTCATGATGGTGTCAGCGGAGACAGATCGAAGGAAGAGCTACCTGAACTTGAATTGGATTTAAGGATGGAAAAGGGCATATAGAATAGGCTTATGCAATAAAAATAACTTTGGGTTGGGGAGAGGAAGGGTTAACACAACAACAATACAAGACCAAATACTTCTCATGACTCAAGCAACTGGCATGCTAAGTCTAAATCCAGAATTGTTGCTCTGAAGTCTCACACTTGACTCTCAGAGCCATCTAAGACAATGCTAAGAAAATATGGAGTTCTTTTTCTGGTTAAGATATAGAAAGAAATAAAGATGGTGACTTTTATTATAACAAAAGAAAATAATAGATAAGCTAAAAGTTGTATTTTTAAAAAGCCATTGAAGAACACTAGACAAACACCCCCCCCCCACACACACAGAGTCTAAATAAAGTAATTCCAGAGATGAATATGGCCATCAAAAAAGAGCAAAAAGTAGTGACATTTTCATATTTCGAATAAACTGCCCTGTCTGAGGCAGATGGAAAAGCAAGTTTTTAGGAGAGAATTCGTTAGGATGAGGAGAAATCAGCTGAACTTTTAACAACAGGGTGGACTAATATAAAATATTGGAATCTGGAAGAGTCCCAAACACAAAAATAAATTTCTCAGAACAATTCTCCCCCTGGGAATTTTGCCAAAACAGCAGCAGTTGAGGAAGAACTAGAAGGCAGAGAGAAATCTTCCCGTCATCCCGTGTGCTGCTGATGCTCCAGAGCTCTTCTGGAGTTGAATGTGGAGGTGAAAGCAAACCAATCCAAGCTGCAGCCTCCTGGTTCAAATCTAGAAAAGACCAAAGAGATCAGCCTTCCACATGTGAAGCAAGAATTTGGGGATTATCCAGTCAGGATGGCTATTACCAAAAAACAAATAATAACAAATGCTGGTGAGGATGTGGAGAAAAAGGAGCCCTTAGACACTATTGGTGGGATGTAAACAAGTACTGCCATATGAAAACCAGTATGGGATTCCTCAAAACACTAAAAGTAGATTTACCCAGGGATCCCGCTCTACCACTTCTGGGTGTATACATGAAGGAAATGAAGTCAGCATGCAAAAGAGATACCTGCGTACTCATGTTTACTGCAGCAGTATTCACAATAGCCAGGTACAGAATCAGCCAAAGTGCCCATCGGCAGACGAATGGATAAAAAATCATGGCATATGTACACAATGGAGTATTATTCAGCCAAAAAGAAGAATTAAAATCATGTCATTTGCAGGAAAATGGATGGAACTGGAGGACATCATAAGGCAGACACAGAAAGACAAGTATCACATGTTTGCTCTCACATGTGGAAACTAAAAAAAAAAAAAAAAAGGATGCCCTGAAAATAAGAGAAACTATTAGGGAAGGAGACTGGGGGAAGTGGGGAGACGGGACGGCAAGAGAGGGCAGAAGGGAAGTGGACATGATGAAAGCATGATATATGCATGTATGTAAATGTCATGGTGAAATCATTAATTCATACAATTACTATGTATTGATGATTATAATAAAACAGAAGTTTAGTTATTATGGGGGGACAGGGGAGAAGCGAGGACCAAAGAGGGCATTAGGGAGGGTGGATGCAATCCAAGCATGATGAATGCATGTATAGAAATGGCACGGTGAAACCCACTGATTTGTACAGTTCATATGCATTAATCACAATAATTTTAAAAAAGAATTTGGGGGTTTGGCTGAAACCCCTAACCCTCTAAAGAGAAATGTCCATAATCTCACTGGCAAGAACTAATTTGGAATTAATTTAAGTTATATTCCAGTCCCCACTCAGCTGGCTCAGGATAGGATCTTTATAAACATCTCCTTCCCAGGCTTCTGGACAGAGGAAAGGGAAAGCCTTTTCTTGGAAAAATGAAATAAAAATATGCAGTCTAATTTAATCCCTACTGGTAACTTATTAAAAATGTCTGGCATACAATACAAAATTATATTATACAATACAAAATTATACATAAAGAAGAATGAAAATGTGACCCATAATCCAAATCAGAGATCAGTCAATAGAGGCAGACCCTCAGATGACCAGGTATCTCAATCAGTAGATGAGGCTTTAAAATATTTTAAATATGTTAAAGAATTTAGAAATAAAGATGAACATAATTGGTGAATGAAGAAGAATTTCATCAGAAAAAGCAAAGCTCTAAAGAAGACCCAAAGAGAAATTCTAGAATAGAAAAATACAATATCTGAAACCAAAAAGAAAGAAAGAAAGAAAAAGCAACAAATAAGCTTTTAGGAGCAGACTAGAAACAAAAGAAAGACCAGGAGTGCAAGGATAGGTCAATATAAAATAGCTAAAATGAAGTATAGAATGAAAAAGAATTAAAATACCGAATATAATATCAAAGACGTGGGTTAATAGCAAATGATCTAACATGCATGTAGTTGGAACTCTCAGAGAATATTCTTTTTTCAAAATGTAATCCAATTAAAAACCAATAATAAAATGATAACTAGAAAACCCACAAATATTTAGAAATTAAGCCACATACTTATAAATAAGCCTTGGATCAAAGAATTAATGACGGTAGAATTTACTAAATATTTTATACTGAATGATAATAAAACCAGAACATATCAAAACTTGTGGGATACATGTGAAGAAGTGCTTAGAGGAAAAGTGCTAGCTTTAAATGTATATATCGGAAATTAAGAAATGATGTAAAACCAAGAACAAGAGGCATAAAGACTGATTAAGAAGAAATAGAACAGTTTGCAAAACTGCAACAGAAGAAATAAAACTGTTTCTATATAATTATGTATATGGAAAATCCAAAGGAAACAACAAAGAAAACTCTAGTATAGGAACTACTAAACGAATTTAGCAACATCATAGAACACAATGGCAATATATATAGTTCAACTATATTTCTTTTTTTTTTTATTTATTATTATTTTTTTTTAACTTTTTATGTTCATTTATTGGTGCATTGTAAATTATAATTATACATTTTGATATATGTCAGGGTATGAACATCATACATGCACACATTGCACATTTAGCCCTCCCTCCAATCCCACCCTATTCCCTCCCCCTTCCCTCCCTTTCATGCTCCAGATAGTGATTGAGTCTTATAGGTTTGTGT
>PVJS01035192.1:0-21151 GCA_004027185.1 Glis glis | reverse complement strand
TAAAAAATAGGGCTGGGGGTGTAGCCTGGAGGTAGAATGCCTCTGGGTTCAATCCCTGGTACCGTGCCAAAAAAAAAAAAAAAGAGAGAAGAAAACTAGAACTGGGGGTGTTGCTTGGAGGTAGAATGCCCCTGGGTTCAATCCCCAGTACTGCAAAAACAACAACAACAACAAACAGGAAGTTTTAATGCCATCCAATAGTTGTGGGACAAGAGTAATTTTAACCAGTGAATTATACGTTTGTTCAGGGAACAAACATCTGTGCAGAACTTGCTGCGTGCTAGGCAATGGTTGTAAGTGTTAGCAGGCATGACTTGTGTAATTTTCAGAACTCTAAGGTAGGAGCTGTTAACCTCCCCATTCTACAACTGAGCAAACAGAGGCACCGGGTGCTTAACCAGGAACCAAGGAGATGAAGGTGTGTCAGGAGAGTCTTCGAGGGGAAGATGATGTCTGAGTGGAGACTTGAAGGCTATGTGCAAGCCAGCCAGGTGTGTGCAGGCAGAGGAGGAAGGCAGAGTGAACAGGACGGTTTGGGTACAGCCGGGCCCAGCCCTGGAGGGAGCGAAGGCATGATGCCTCTTGTAAGCAGCAAGGGTCTGGTGGGGGTGGAACATGCTATGCTCTTGGGGACCTCAACATGAGCACCCCTCCTCCGCTCCAGGGAGAGTTAGACAAGATCACTTAAGCAGTGAATGAAAAGGGATGGAATGGGATTTGAAGGTGAAGCGAATTCCCCATGGAACCTTCCCAAAGAAGAGAAGAAATAGGTGGCAATAGCAAGAAGGCGAGATGGGAGGAAGGGCGGGATTAGTTTAAACAGGAGAGACTTGAGCAGGTTTACACAGTGCAGGCAGGAGTTGGAGCTGACCGGAGGTGGAGGCACAGGGGCAGGAGGGTGAGTGTTGGCCCTGGGTCTTGAGAGAAAGACACAGGGCCTGGGATATGGGAGGAACTGTTGGGAGCCAGTGCCTTCTTCTAGAACATGATTCTGGGAGTGCATATGTTTTGTAGGTAAGGTGGAGGGGAGTCTAGCCAGTGTTTTTGATTTCAGCGGTGGCAGTTCTAGTTGCAAGGAACAGACACCTACTTACACCTGCATCAGAGGGTTTATCAATTAGGCAGGCAGAATTCCAAGCAGGGGTGTTTAGTCCAACAAGGATCTTATATTTCTTAAATATTGTGACTCTAAAGGTAGGAAGTTCAGGGTTGGCATTAGCCACCTAAGGGAATGATCAAGAATCTCAGCTCTTTCTAGCTGCCTGGTTGACATACTCAGCGTGCAGCTCTTGCTTCATGGCCGCACAATGCTTGCTGTACTTCAAACATCATGTCTGAACTCCAGGCAGAGAGAAGGAAGGACAAAAGGGACATGTGCATTAAGTCCCTCCTCCTCTTTCGCCTCCTCTTCCTCCTCCGCCTTCTTTTTTTATCAGAAATGTTTTATTCTAGGGACCCCAGCCAATCTTAAATCTCATTGGCCAGACCAGGTCACGTGACCATCCCATCTGCAAGGAGGTTTGGGAAAGCATGTATATATAATTGAGTGTATTGTTCTCTGAACAAAATCAGGGTTGTGTTACTCAGGAAAAAAGGAGAAGGGAAATGTAGATCAGCAAGTAACAAGATCTACCACAGAAGAATACACGAACAATCTCAGGAATCCAAGGAACCGAAGTAGAGCCAGGCATTACAGAGTTTGGAACTGGGAGCTAAGAGCCCTGCTCTCCAATGGGTGGCAGGGAATCGCTGTCTTCTTCCCCAGGAGTCTGCCCTGTTTTCATTTCTGTCCTCTGTTTCCATGTTGTTATACTTTTTTTTTTTTTGCGGTACTGGGGATTGAACCCAGGGGCTTTCTACCTCCGAGCTACACCCCCAGCCCTATTTTTTATTCTTTATTTTGAAACAGGGACTCACTAAGTTGTAGAGGGCATCACTAAGTAGCTGAGGCTGGCCGTGAACCTATGATCCTCCTGTCTCAGACTCCCAAGTACTGGGATTACAAGTTTGCACCATCATGCCTGGCTCCATGTTGTTATACTTGATAATGACTTTGACTTACCCACAGCTCCTAATGGCCCAAGTTACCTTACTTCAGCTGCTTTGGTTTCTCAATTCTCAATTCAGGAAAATATCAGATGATCTGAGCCTAAGTGTTTGAGCCAGGCTCACAAATTATTCCTTACTGGTTAGCTGGTGGGTGACCCAAGCTTGGCTGGCCAATGGGTGGGGTCATGTGACTTGAGTCCTGGCTATCATCACACACCTGCGAAGGGTAGTTACCAAGGAGTTCTGGAAATGGGAGGTCATATAGAGTTAGGAAACAGAAAGTGAGGTCTTAACCTAAGGCTGAGCTGAGAAGAGGCAGATAAGAAAGTGTAGGAGACCAAAATCTGAATCAAGTACAGAAAAAGCAAACCTGGAAAGTTTACAGAGCAGCATTCAGGACCCAGATGAATTTTCAGACCCACAGTTTGTAATGAGTTCATTCTTTGTGATTATGTGATTTCTCCCCGCAGAGCTCACAGTCTTGTGAGAATGCGTGGGACACAAATGTTGGATTGATCCAAGGTTGGTCTTCTCCTAGGTAGGTGAAAAAGTCAGATGATGGTACAGAGGATTAAAATATTAAAAAAATAATAAAGTGCCTGAGATGGTTGTCAGTTATTGCAAAAAAAAATCGTAGAATTTGAGATTTCAGAGGCCTGGGATTTCTTGTTGGTTGGATGACTGCAGGGTCTAGGGTATAGTCACAAAAGAGGATGTTTAAAGAGGAGTGGAGGGGAAGACCATGGGATTGAGAAGGCAAAAGATTTGAGAGGCATTGGGAGTGGACAGGTTGCTGAAATGGATACTGAAGTCACTTGGTAGAGTGGCATTGTTGGGCGTGGAGAGGAAAATGGTAGACCAGAATATGGAATATTAGTATATGAAAGGGGTGGCTGGGAGTGAGAAGATAGCTGTGATGGTAAACTATAGAAAGTTTAATTTGGGAGCCGGGCGTGGTGGCACATACTTGTAATCCCAGTACTTTGGGGAGGCGGAGACCGGAGGATCCGGGTTTGCGGCCAGCCTCAGCTCTCTCTCTCTCCCTGTCTCTCTCTCTCTCTCTACCTAGTGAGGCCCTCCGTAACTTCGTGAGACTTGGTTTCAAAATAAAGTATAAAAAAAATAGGGCTGGGGTGTAGCGCGGAGGTAGAACGCCCCTGGGTTCAATCCCCGGTACCGCAAAAAAAAAAAGTTTAATTTGGCATAATTTTGTGTTCCTTTCTCTTCCTCACTATCCATACTCCATGCGTTTTTGTCTTCTTATGCTATCACAGAATACCACTCTGATAGTTCATCTAATTTGTCAACTTGATCGGATCACGGCACACCCAAGATCATGTGACTTTGGGTGTGTAACAGCAGATTAAACAGAAAGTCGTGCCCTAAATGTAGGCAGCAGGGTTCTGATAGGTGCGGGACTTAAATAAAAGAAGGAGAAAGCTGCGTAGAGGGATGCGCGACTCTCTCCGAAGAAAACGCATCTGCTCTTGTCTGAGATCGTCGGCCTCCAACTTCGCCGTTTCTCTGAAGAGCTTCTTGATCTTCTGCTCTCGTCTGAGATCGTTGGCCGCCAGCTCTTCGAACTGAAACTTCACCATCGTTTCTCCGAAGAGTGAAGAGCTCTTGGACCGCTCGACCAGCTGCTGGTTCCTCTGACTCTCCTCGTGCAGTCGAACTCAGGACTACATTGTAAACTGATCTGATAAATCCCTTTTTCCATATACTCATTCTGTGAATTCTGTTAGTCTAGTGAACCCTGACCAATACAACCACAGACTGGCTGTTAGTTTGGGTCTGGGATGTCCCCCAGTGTGCATGGGCTCAAAGCATGTCTCCAATGCAGAAGGCTCAGAGGTGAGGCACGGCTGGAAGAGGTGGGTCATTGGGCACTGGGCCTTGGGGACTATATATATGTCCCTGGGCCCCCTCCTCTCACTCTCTGCTTCTGGCCCCCATGACCGAGAGTGGCTTTTCTCCATCACCCACCATGCTGCCTCCATTTCTGCCTTGGATCTAGCCAACCATGGATTGAACCTTCCAAACTATAGGCCCAAATAAATCTTTCCTTCACTAAGTTGTGCTTGTCAGCTACTTTCTTCACAGTGATAGAAAAGCTGACTAAAACACTGCGTAACTTAAACTTATAATTGATGGGCTCGCTGTTCTGGAGGCCAGAAAGTCTGAGAGCATGGAATGTCCTCTGGCTATGGCCTCTGTGCTAGGTTCTAACATGGCAGTAGGGCTAGTGAGCACAAGCAAGAGGCAGAGAGATGGAGTTAGACTCTGTACGGCTCTGAATGATTTAATGATTTTGCCTGACTTCCCTAGCTTTATCTTTCATCCTTTTAATCAGGAAGCCATACTTGGCAGATAACTAACCTATTCTTGAGATAACTAAGCCACTTGCTTTAAGAGCCAGATATATGGCTCCTCGTTTCTCGGTTTCCCCTCTTTTATAAGACTGGCATGGGCCCAGATAAAGGCAGATCTATTGGGCACAAAGGCAATGTGGAGACAAGGCCCACATGGACATATAACATGAGTGGGAAATAGATTGCCATTGTAAGCCCTCGATATTTATCACTGCAGCAAAACTTAATATGTTATCCGTAAGGCTCTGAATGATTTAATGATGTGGTCTGACTTTCCCAGCTTTATCTCTCAAACATCTCCCCCGTTACCTAACTCCAATTTTTCTTCCAGAACTCAGCTTAAATGTCACTCCTCCAGAAAAGTCTTTTCTAACTTCCCTTTCCCCCACCGCACCCCAACACCGGACCCATTTAGCTTGCCTATTATCTGTCTCATAACACCTGTCTACTTCCTTCATACTGCTCAAACACAATCGATAATGTTTTTCAACTGCTTACCCCAGCAGAATGTGGGTTACGAAAGGGCCAGCACGATGCCAGGGTAGCTCTTCATTGGGTCCCAGAGCCTGGTGCACAAATAAGCACCCAACATGTTTTGATCAAGTGGACAAATCTGAATCCAGGTCACAGGTGATCCCAGAAGCCAGGGACAGTCTGATGCATCAAATAGGAAGAGATGGGTAGAAAATAAGAAATGGATCGAATGCAAACAGAAGCAAGTTGTGGAGAAAAGGGGGTGTTACATGGAGAAATGACCAGAGGCAAACATTCATGCAGGAAGGACCTCTTACAAGATGCCTGATTCCATTTCTGCAGGAAGGGAGGTAGCTGTTCAGGGTGAAAGCAACTCACACACTAAGATAACCATCCTGCCCTCTTTCTCCTTCTCTCGTTCTTTCTCATTTCATCTACTTGTTGAACATCTTCTCAATATTGGGCTTTTCTAGGAATACAGTAATAAATGAGTCAATTTCTAGTTTTCATGAGCTCACCAGGTGGGAAAAACAGACATGAACCAAATAATAATGAGGGATAGATGAATCTTTCAAAAGATAAATTCAGTCAGGCATGGTGGCGCATGTCTGTAATCCCAGTAGTTGAGAGGCTGAGACAGGAGGATTGCAGATTCAAGGCTAACCTCAGAAATAGCAAAACCCTTAACAGCTTAGTGAGATCCTGTTTAAAAATGAAAAATAAAAAAAGGGCTTGGGGTGTAGCTCAGAGGTAGAATGCTTCTGGGTTCTATCCCCAGTTAAAAAGAAGACACACACACACACACACACACAGAGAGAGAGAGAGAGAGAGAGAGAGAGAGAGAGAGAGAGATTTAGAGGCTATGGGAAATTCCAAAGAGAAACCAACCCCTGTTCACCTCTCCTCCTTCTGTTGCAATGCCTTTCTCCTTGATCTTCGTCTGGACCAACTTTACCCATTTGTCAAGGCCTCAGCTTAGTAGGTACTTCATTTCAAAAGACCACAGCCATGTGGCCATTGGGAAATCCTAGTTGGCCACGATATGCTGTGGTCCAGGATCACTCTGTAGTATTTTTGTCTGGGTCCTCTTCACCCCTGTGTGAAGAGCCCCCGGTGTATTCAGTGAAATGCTGTTGGGATATTCTGGGATGGAGACTGCTGAAGGGATAGGGGTGGGGCACTAACAGCATTGGCTATGCATCCTCATTCCTTATATTAAACCTCATAGTCAACCCTTCCTCCACCCGCCACTGTATCTTGACAGAACTATCTGCCTTTGGTATATTCTATCTTATCTCCTCATGTATTCATGTTTTTTTTTTTCTCTTACTTTCCCATGAGCTCCTGGGGGCAGGAACTAGGTCTGATTCATCTTTTTATCTCTCCATGGCTTATAGCAGAGGGCCTGTCACAGAGAATCTATTTACTCAATAAATGTTTACGAAATTGAATTGTGGGGGACACCATAGCTCCCCAGGGCACTATTCAATCAGGTCCGTTCTTTTCCTTTAACACCATCAAAGGATATTGTCAAGACATTTTCATTGATTCAGAGAATCCGTTCCCAGAATTTCATCTATTAAAATTAAAATTTTTGATCAAAGCAATAGACATGCACAGTAACCTGTCACGCAATACAGAGGCACTATTGACAAAAAGCAGTAACCTTTCATGCCACCTGCAGTCTCCTCTCCGGAGGTAGCTTCTTTTTAACTATTTCTGTTTTTAGTGGTTTTGCTTGTTGCTACCAGAACTCTAAACAATACACTTACATCTCTATTTTTTTTTTGGTTTATCTACTGCAGGCGATTTTTATTTCTTGTTTGCTATGAAAAAAGAGGATTTAGTTAGGGCACTCTGACCCTTTCTCATCTGTCCTCCTCCTCCCAATAGTTGGTACGTTTGTGTTTAGTTCTCTTAAAATGACCTTGGTAACTTCTGACAATGGAGTCAGTACGCTGTTCAGTCCTTCCATTTCTTATCAGCGTTGTTTTCCTACCTTCTTTGCAAGACCAGGGCCCAAGTGTTGCCTTTCATTTCTCCTTGCTCCTCAACCCCGGTTCCTCCCTTTTTCTCACTATTACCCTCTTGCTTTCCTGTTGCCAGCATAGCTAACAGCTACTTTGTGTTCTTCAACTGCAGTCAAGTTGTTCTTCACAAACAGGTTGACACTAAAAGCTGAAAACGAACCAATGCTTTTGTTACTACAACTGTGTTAACCCTCATGCCCTCCTGGCTCAAGACTTGGGAGAGGATTACATTTTATTCTCTACTGATCTAAAGTCACAGTGCTTGAATCCCTCAAAGAATTTCATAAGCTTCAAAGTTAAAAGATTTTTTTTTTTGTGGTACCGGGGATTGAACCCAGGGGCGTTCTACCTCTGGGCTACACCTCCGGCCCTGTTTTTTATCCTTTATTTTGAAACTGGGTCTCACGAAGTTGCAGAGGGCCTCACTAAGTAGCTGAGGCTGGCCGTGAACCCGGATCCTCCCGTCTCCGCCTCCCAAGTACTGGGATTTCAAGCATGTGCCACCACACCCGGCAAAAGATTTTTATAATATAAAAATGTAAAAGATTTTTATGTTTTTAAAATGATGTCACATTTCATTAGCTTCATATTTAGACCATGACATCATATTATATATGTATGTATGTATAAACAATAATAAATAAATAATGCATAATAAATCAATAATACATATGTGTGTATATTTATGTTGGGGCTTGCTAAGCATGTGTTCTATTACTGAGCTCCCCCCTAGCCCTATCTCTTATATATATTTTTCTCCTTTCAGTGCTTAATGCTTTTTATTTATTTTTATTTTTATTTAAAAATTTTTTTGGTACTAGGGATTGAACCCAGGGGCATTCTACCTCCGAGCTACACCCCCAGCCCTATTTTTTGTTCTTTATTTTGAAACAGGGTCTCACTAAGTTGCGGAGGGCCTTACTAAGTAGCTGAGGCTGGCCGCGAATCCTCCTGTCTCAACCTCCCAAATACTGGGATTACAAGCATGTGCCACCACACCTGGCTTATTTTTATTTTTTTAGTATTTTATTGGTGAAATATGATTATACATGGGACTGTAAATTAGTCCAGCCACAGTGGAGACCAGTATGGAGGCTCCTCAAAAGAACAGGAATGGAACCACCTTAAGATCCAGCTATACCACTCCTTGGTATTGTATAATTTTTGAATCCTGGAGTTTCTAATTGCTCCTTTACTTGCTGCCCAAAGCACAAGTTTCTTCTATTATATCTCTGGCTTTTCCACTCTCTCAAACCATTTCTCAGTGTCATTCCTTGGTAAATCCTCTCTTGCAAGACCCTCCCTCAAGGATGGGGAGGAGGGCATCAGGGTACTCTGGCTGCCAAGATGAATCATGAACTCGTCTCTGTTTTTGAATTACCTCTTTTAATAATATGATTTTGTTAACTAGGATTGGGTCCAAGAATTACTCTGGATTCTGAATGATCCTCATTCCAGAGCAGATGCCTCTCTTGTCTCACATTGGCCTTTTGTCATATTTTCAATATTGTTATTCTTTGTGGCTTCATTTTACCAGTAAAATGAAGATAAGAAACCCAAGTTGTGTCGTAGGAAAAATACACACTGATGTGGCCTGCAGCCAGTTGTGAGTGGAGTTAAATGGTTGCCAGCCATCCCATGATAGAAATGGCTTTTGGTTCTACTTCTGCTGTGACAAACTAGAGGGTGACCTGACATGACAGATCAGGGACAGGATAGAATATTTGGGATGTGTCTTTCAGTACCTGCTCCAGAAGTATGGGGCTGTGGACGAGAAGCAAAGTTTGAAATGTACAGAACCAATGGCTGGTTTTTGGAGTAGTCTTCCAAATCTTATAGCCCATACATGACAGCAAATTAATAGAGGGTTGTCTTAAGACAAACATTTAAAATTCAACTTGACATTATCAACAATACATTAAGAAGCTTAAAGAAGCAGTTAATTAAAAATAAATTTAATTAACCATAGTAGAGAAAAAACTGAGTTATCGTTTAAAATGCTGTCTCTGTAATGGTTTATATTTAGAATGTCCCCCTGCCCCTCATGGAAACAAGGTAGCCATGTTGAAGGTGGGGCTTGGTTGCCAAGGAGGGGTCCCTGGGGGTGTGGCCTTGGGGATTTTATAAGGTCTCTCCTCTCCCTGCTTGCTCTCTGCTTCCGGCCTCCACGATGTGAGAGCAGAGCCAGCGCTCTCCCTCTCTCTGTTTCCTGCCACCATGCCAAGCCAGGACTGCATACCCGGCCTCACATGGACTGAACCCTGAAATCTCCAAAAACTGTGAGCAAATAAACCTTCCTAAGTTGTGGTCAGGTTTATTGGGTCACAGCAGTGAGAATGTTGACTGAAACATAGAAAATGATGTTACCAAAATTGTTATCATATGAAGAGGCAATCAGAGCAGGCCGCTGAAAATATGGGGAAAGGAGTATAAATATTATAATGTTTTTTTCTGGGCTTTGTGGTTTATGGTATTTGCTACTTCTTAAAAATTTGTAATTTGTTGCAAATTCTTAATTCATTTTTTTTCCATTGTGGGAAGAACATTTTACATGAGATCTATCCTCCTAGTAAAATTTTAAGTGTGCAGTATTGGTAACTATAGACATAATTTTGTACGGAAGATCTCTAGGACTTACTCATCTTCCATAGCTGAATCTTCATGTTTGTTGAACAGCAGTGCTGTGGTTTGAACCTTAAATGTTCTCCCAAAGGCCCATGTGTTAAAGGTTTGTTCCCCAGAGAGGTGCTGTTGGGAAATGGTGGAACTTGTAAGAGGTGGAGTTTAGTGGGGGGAGGGGTCTTTAGTCAGCATGGCCAGACCCTTGAAGGGGATAGTGAGACCTCAGCCCCTTCCTCTTCCTCTTCCTCTTCCTCTTTCTCACTTCCTGGCCATGAAGTGAACACCCTTGCTCTGACACGTGTTCCCAACCATGATGTGCTGCCTTACCACAGGCCCCAAAGCAACAGGGCAACTAATTATGGACTGAAACCCCCAAACTGTGAGCCAAAATAAAAAAATTATTTTTGTTAATAAGTTGATTATTTAGGGTATTTGTTATGGCAACAGAGAGCTAACTAACACAATCAATTTGCCTTTCCCCTTTTTCCCCCAATCCTCCAGTAACCAACATTCTACTCTTTGTCTCTATGAGTTCAACTATTTTAGATACCTCATATAGGTGGTATCATGGAGTATTTGTCCTTCTGAGACTGGCTCATTTCAACCAGCATGATGTCCTTTGGGATCATTCACATTGTTGCATACGGCAGGAAATTCTTTTGTAAGGCTGAATAATATTCCATCCTATGTATATATCACACTATCATCCCCCATTCACCCATTGATGACCATTTAGGTTGTTTCCGGATCTTGTCTCTTATGAATAATGCTGCAATCAAACATGGAAGTGGGGACATCTCTGAGATCCTGTTTAAAATTCTTTGCCCAGAAGTGGAAATGCTGATCAAATAGACAGCAATACAATAGAAGTAGGAGACTTCAATACCCTGCCTTCAATAATAAATAGAAAACCCAGACAGAAAATCAATAAGGAATCAGCAGGCTTGAACAACACTATAGACCAAATGGACCTAACAGACATGTACAGAACATTCCGCCCAACTGTAGCAGCTTACTCATTCTTAGCACATATTTACTTTTTCCTTTGCAGACAGTAATGCAATATAAACTTTATTGAGTGATTACTTCTGTGCCCCACACTTATTTCTGCTTTTTAAAAAGAATTTAGTTTTTCATTTACACATGCTTTTCAACATATGGTCCTAGGAGTTTGAGGAGTTCGTAGACATTGACCTTGTATCTAACTTTGTATTTGTAATTTTGCATCCTTTTATTTTGTGTGGTACTGGGGATTGAACCCAGGGGGGAACCCTTGTACCTCCAAGCTACAACCCCAGTCCTTTGTATGTTTTTGTTTTGAAGAAGAGTCTCACTAGGTTGCTCAGAGTCTCTCTACATTTCTCAGGCTGTCCTCGAACCTGCAATCCTCTTGTCTCAGCCTCCCAAGTACT
Source organism: Glis glis (assembly GCA_004027185.1). Taxonomy (NCBI): domain Eukaryota; kingdom Metazoa; phylum Chordata; class Mammalia; order Rodentia; family Gliridae; genus Glis; species Glis glis. The sequence continues at coordinate 10,192 of PVJS01035192.1, read as the reverse complement.
AGGATTACAGGTGTGCACCACCATGCCTGGCTGCATTCTTTTTTTTTTTTTAAGAGGCAATCTTTCCCCCAAATTATATAAACCTTGGGGCCTATAAAGCTTGAATTCGCTTGACTCAGTTTCCTTGTTTATTGACTGCTTTCTTGTTGGACCCTAAACTTGGTCTTTGTTCTCCTCATCTCTCTTAACTCAACAGCTAGTACTGGGCCTGGCACATAGTAGGTGCTTAATGCATAGATAAGGGAAAACTCTGGGAATAACAAGTCTCAGCAAAACCCGCAACTTCCAAACCAAGCCTGGGGCATACATAATCCCTATCACGAGGACCTAGCGTGGCTTGAGCCAGCATGACACATGCTCCCAGCAGCACGGTGCCTCAGGGTCTCCCAGGTTGCTGTGTTTCCACATTCTCTCTTGCTTTTTCATCACTAGGCTTTGATATCCAAAATACCAAGCCTTTGCCGGGCGTGGTGGTACACACGTGTAATCCCAGTACTTGGGAGGCTGAGACGGGAGGATTGCAGGTTTGAGGCCAGCCTCAGCAATTTGGCAAAACCCTTAGCAACTTAGCAAGTCCCTGTTTCCAAATAAAGAATAAAAGAGGGCTGGGGGTATAGCTCAGAGGTAGAATGCCCCTGGGTTCAATCCCCAGCACCACAAAACAAACAAAGAGACAATTAAAAAAAAGGCAAGAGTGGAAGGAGAGGGCTATTTCAGACAGGGGTCCCCCAGCTGCGGTACACACTTCACTCCCCTTGGCGGTTTCTAAAGCACTTGATGCCAGCTTCACTCCCACCCAGAGACTCCTTAAAATCAGGACCTCTGGGCGTGGTTCTGGGCAGCAGTGTGCAGCTCTTGTCCAGAGGAGCTGCTTTGGTGGGTTTTAACATTGACCCAGACCATAGATAACGGTCATTTGGCCTCAGAGAGCCGCAGTGAACAGAGGAGGAGGCCGGGGGGCATGGGGGATGTGGAGCTGGAGCACACAGGCATGGCTGAATGTGGGAAGGGAGAGAGCATGAAGAATCAAGGATCGCTTCTAGGTTTCTAGTGCAGACATGACAACGAGACCCATGGTTCTAGTATGTTCCAGAGTCACCCAGACGGCTTGTTAAAATGCTCTGCTGGGTCCCAGGCTCAGAATTTCTAGGGGGGACTTGAAGATTTGCATTTCAAATAATCTCCCATTTAACATTTGGTTCAGGGACCACACGTTAGTCTAATAGTCACCAAACTGCAATTCACAAGCGCCAAATCATGGAGCAATCCTAGCTGTCCATCAACAGATGAATGTATCACAAAAGTATGGGATATATACAGCATGGAATTCTACTCAGCAATAAAGAAGAACGAAATTATGTCATTTGCAGGAAAATGAATGGACCTGCAGAACATTATGTTAAGTGAGATTAGCCAGTCATAAAAAGTGAAGGGTCATATGTTTTCTCTCATATGCAGAAGCTAGGGAGTTATCAGGATACAAGAGAGACTGGGTAATGGAGGAGAAACCCCAGTGAAGCGAGGGAGGTGGTCTATGGGAAGATGGGGGGAGGGGAGGAAAGGGAGAATTAATGAAGGAAACGCTTCCATTGACATTATGCATGTATGTGAAATTACCAGTGCCAATCTCAATATCATGTATGGGGAAGGGGAGGGAGTGGAGGGAGCTGGGGGGAAGCTCATCAAGAACTGTGTGCATGTCTGTTCCTGTCACTCTGAACTACATTATGATGTGGGACTACAATGCATCAATAAAAGTATATATTAAAAAAAGAATCATTGAGAGAAATTTAAAAACATCTGATCAGGTCACACACAGATGAATGAAATAAGAATCTCTGAGGGTGGGACCCAGGCATCAGTAATGTGGAATAATCTGGGAGCTTGTTTAATGTAAATCTGGGTGACTCCCCAATTCTGAGTTAACTGGTCCAGGGAAGCTGCACACTAATATCCCCAGGGGATTCTTATAATTGTGCATCAACAGCCTGAGGAGCCACCATACCATGTGGACGTGGTGATGCCATGTGCTGAGACAGGTGCAGGTGTTGTCTAACACTCCAACATGGTTTCAGAAGTCACCTACCTCGGAGGAGCTAGCTACACCACTGCTGTGGTATTGCAGGCTCTTAAAACATCTGGACCGACAGACATCCCTCCTTTTCCCTTCTTGTGCAAACAAATAGTGATGCATGGTTCCTGGGGAGCTACCTGCTAACTCCAGCCCTCCAGCCCCATACAAGAAGGCAGTGGAAAATGGCACATTTTAGGAATGACTTCTCCCTGTTGCAGCTTCAGTGCCTAGCCCAGTGCCCAGCCCATAATAAGCATTAGATGCATATTTATTAGCTAAATAATCTACTTTGATTTGTGAAAAACATCAGAAGTTTTGGAGCTTTTTATGTGTGTGTGTTTTACTAGGGATTGAATTTAGGGGCATTCTAACTCTGAGTTATACCCCTAGTCTTTTCTATTTTTTATTTTATTTTTTGTTTTGAATCAGGGTCTTGCTAAGTTGCCGAGACTCTCACTAGGTTGCTGAGGCTGGCCTTGAACCTGCTATCCTCCTGTCTCAGCCTCCCAAGTGCTGAGATTACAGGCACATGCCATCACGCCCGACACTGGAACTTTAAATATTGGTAGTAACCAACGAGTTCAAAATGTCTTAACACTGGTGGGAAAATATGAAGCTTTGGATCTGAATCTGTCATGGGAGAAGGGTTGGTTCCATGCAGGATTCAGAGCAGTTCCCCACTGGGGAGAGAGGGGATTGTGACTCAGAACGGGTGGGGTCCTTGGCTTATGTGAGGGAAAAGAATTTCAGTATGAGCCAGTCAAGAAAACTAGACAGAGATTCAATGAGAAAAGCAGGAAATACAGATTCAAGGAAGAATGCAGGCCATCTCCAGAGTGAGGGACACGTGGGGATCCGCTCCTCTATGGGAGCCTTTCGTGAGGCGTGGGTAGGAGGGGGTAGGTGAGGATGACCTCAGTCTGGTAGTCACAGGACAGTTTAGGGTGTTTCATCATCTTCTGGGTTCCGATGGGGCTTTCACTGGTTATTATTAGGTATCTTTTGTCTAAACGATTCAAGGACAGCTAGCAGTGCCCAAGGAGACTACTCTCTTGCGTGACCTCTGTCCTCTGATCAACAGACATCTCTCCTGCTTAACTATTCCTCGGTTGGATAATTAACAGTTCAAGGTATTTTACAAGTGAGTGAATTTCCAGTATGGTGTTAGGCCACTTTTCCCGATCAGGGCTGGGTGTGTGGCTGAGAGGTAGTGTTGGGGTATATGGGGGTAAAGAAAACACAGCCTGACAGCAGGGAACAGGATTTATTTAGAAATAAAACCTGGAAGGAGGCATGTGACTGGGGAGAGAGAGCCCACGAGCATCAGAAAGCCCACCTCCTTACAGGCTAGGGGCTTTTTATGGGGCAAGGAAGGGGGGGTACAGGAATAGTCATGTAAGCTGCTGGTTGGTGTGCAAGTGGTCAAGTCATCTCAGGGCAGGGCAATGGTCAGTGGGCATTTCTCTCTCTTTGTTTCTTTGTTCTTGGTCCTCCTCTGGCATGACCTCATGGCCAGGCCTCACAGTCAGACCTCAGAGTGTCCACAGGTAGAATGCCCTTGAGTTTAATTCCTAGCACCACCAAAAAATAAAAAATAAAAAAATAAAATAAAAAATAAAAAGAAAGAAATTAATCTCCTTGTTTTCCACTTCACTGAGCTGCAATCTCACTGCTGTCATCCAAAACACCTGACCACCACAACTTAGAGGAAGGAAGAGTTATTTGCTCACAGTTCTTGAGATTTCAGGGGTTCAGTCCATGTTAGGCCAGGTTACATCTCATCTGTGGAGCTCAGGGAATGGTGACAGGAAGCAGAGAGAGAGAGAGAGAGGAGAGTGCACACTGCTCTTGAGGTAGGATAGAAGAAATAAAATATTAGGTAGAAAGGAGACAAATTGGGAAGGAAAGGGAAAATATAGTTTTAAAATGTAGAGACTTCATACTCCTTAGCTTCACCTTACAGAGCCTGCTTTTTCTTAGACAAAAGCCCTTAATGGGCCATGCTTTTAATTATAATAGCAGACCTGGCCTGTCCTTTTCTTAGGCAAAGGTCTTCAATAGGCCTGGCCTAACACTTTTAATAATAATAGCCCATCTGGCCTGTCCTTTACTTGGGTTCTCAATAGGCCTGACCTAAACTTTTTAATAATAATGGCCTAGCTTCACACTTGAAATATCTGAGATGCTTGACAAACAAACAAACAAACAAACAAAAAATCCCAAGAAGAAAGTCTCACATGTGTCAAGCCCTGCACCCCAGCTTCACGCCTCAACTTCCTGGCAGGAAAAAATCCCCAAGGAAGTCCCACCTTTTGTCAGGTCCAGGCGAGAATCTGAAAATTCAAAGGAAGGAGACCAGCTAGCCCATGTTGCCCCATCCCCGCCATGTGCCCCTAGCCACCCCCACCCTGGGTCCCCTATAAGACAAGGATTGCAAAGATCCCAAGGCCCTCTCACACTCTCCAGGTGGCCCACATTCTCCCTTGAACGTGTATCCCCACTTTTCCTAAATAAAACCTCTGTCTTTGTCTCTGACTGGCGCGTGCTGAAATTCTTTTCTACACGGAAGCCAAAAACCCCGAGGGTCCTGAGGTGAGTTTCCATCCCCAAACCTGGGAATTCCTCAGGACTCTCCACGGAATTATCATCTTTTCCCATGACACTCTCACATCATAGCAGAGAGAGAGAGAGAGAGGGAGAGAGACAGAGAGAGAGAAAGAGAAATAAAGGAGGGGAAACTATATTTAATCTTCAAGGCCACACTCCCAGACACCCCTCCTCAGCAACCAAGCCCCGCCTCCAACATGGCTGTCTTGTCTCTGTGAGGTCTATAGGACATTCTAAATCCATAGCATAACACCTGGTAAATTTCTTGAGAGGGGGGGGGAGAGAGAGAGAGAGAGAGAGAGAGAGAGAGAGAGAGCGCTCAGATTCCAAAGCACAAATGCACTCTTATTCTTATAATTCTTCAATGCATTAATATCCCAATAAATTGTTGTGCCAAGATGGTAAACTGGAATGGAATGTATCCCCTGGTGTCCATCTGTTCAAGAAACTAACTCCCCAGGGCTTCTGTAGCCGTGGATGGGGCTTGTCCCCAAATCTCCTTGCCTGTGTTAGTAATGAGATTTCTGTTGATTACAGAGACTTCTTGTAAAACCAACAGTCACAATACCTTGCAGGTGAAATGTTCCAGAACCTTTCTCTTAGCATTACATTGGCATTCCATCGGAACATCTCTTACCCAGCAGAAACACTTCTAGGCAAAGGCAACACAATCTAATTCTCTTTGCAAAATTGGCCAGGTTGCACTAAGGAACCTTTCTAGAGGGAAGATCTAGCCTAATTTGGGTATGGTTAGCAAATCTGGCCCTGGCAAGCCTCTCTGGGGTGTCTAACTGGGTGTCAGGTGCTGAGAACTCAAAGGTCTTCAAGAAACTCTCAGTGTAATGGGGAAAGAGCTGTGAACTTTTATAATATGAGGTGATAAAATATGGATAAAAAGCTCTGGGAGCTTACCAGACGAGCCAATTGAAAATTCATAGAGGAAATGACCTTAACCCAGGTTGTTGAAGGACACATGAATATTTTCCAGGTAGAGAGGAGAGAGAGAACATTCCAGGAAGAGGAAGAAGCAGCGCAAGGCACAAAAGCAGAACTTTGCAAACCTCCTTGTGACGGGGCGTGTGTGAGTGTGTGTGCACCAGTGTACACATTGGGGGATGGAGTAGGAGACGGTCGGAGCTGATTTTGGAAGAAGACTGCACGAAGAACAGGAAGTGTCTAGTTGACCGCGGTGGCCCATGCCTGTAATCCCAGCTACGTGGAGACAACGCGGAGACTGACGCAGGAGGATCGCAAATTCAAGATTAGCCTGGAATATTTAGCACGATCCTGTCTCAAGAAAAAAATAAAAAGGGCTTGGGGTTGTAGCTCAGTGGTCGAGCGTCCCTGGGTTCCATTCCCAGTACTGCCAAAACCAAAACAGAAAAAAGTGTCTCTTAAGTCTAACCCAGTTTTATGACTTCACGTAAATCTTTTGCTTAGCTTCTTAACTAGCTCTGCGACTTCTAGTACTACCATATTACTCACATTGGTTGTGCTCTTACTATGTCTGGAGCTAAGAGCATTTGAGGGGTCATCTCATTTGATCTTCACAATAGCCTTACACGTGGGTCGTACTGTTGGCTTCCTTTCAGAGATGTTGGTACCCATGTTCTTGCGTGTTATTCTTGTGCTTGCTGATATTCTAGGTACACAAGAGACTCACACATCCCTGGGAAACTGGTTCATGTCTAACAGTAGTTGTTCTTTCCCTTTTTTTCCCCCTGGGAAGATCAAAAGCTCTGCACAGAGGCAAGCTGACACGACCCAGCCTGGGGCCACTTAATCCTGTGGCCATACCGCAGGAAGTCTTGACCCTACTATCTTGACCCCTCTGTTTTGACTTTGAGGGCAATTGCTCCTGCTCTTTTGACTCGGAGAACATTTGAAATTCAAGGCTTTTAATTAGAATTATACCAACTTAAATGGACTTTCCATCCAGAAAATATGTTCTCTGGAGTGAATTCCATTAAGCCAATTTAATCTCTTGATCAATTTTCTACAGAGCACAGTTAGACCCTTTCCAAAGAAACGTTAACTCTACTGAAATTATTTTCATTTGGGTACATTCTTTTCTGTTAAAACTCTGAAACAAAATTTCATGTATTGATTAGGAATTGTCCATGTCAAATATTACTGATCCTGGCTTTTACTTTGTGTGATAATCATTATGTCTATCAAGTTCATTTTTTCTTCTGGGTCAAAATTTGCAGATCTAAGAAAATTTTTTTTTTGTGGTACTGAGGATTGAAGCCAGAGGCATTCTACCTTGGCGCTACATCCCCAGACACTTTATAAAAAATTTTGAAACAAGATCTTGCTAAGTTGCTGAAGTTCTTGCTATGTGGCTGAGGCTGTCCTCCAACCTGCAATCCTCCTGTCTTAGCCTCCCAAGTACTGGGATTACAGGCATCTGCCACCATGTCCAACTGTCTTCTGATTTTTAAAAATATGATTAATTCACATTTTTAATTAAACACTTCCCTAGGTAACAAATATTATGAATGGGAGCTCCTTCATTTCAATTTCCAACTAGATATTAGACACAATCATGTTGCACAGTGACTGCCCGGCACGATTTCCCTCTTCCTCTACCATGCTTAGGTTCCATAGTTATTGCAGGACAACATGACCCTGCTCCCTGGGAACATTTAATTAGGCCCAAGAGGATGTCCTTGAATGTCCAGGTGCCTCCTCTCTGGGACTGGCAGAATTATGTAGACAGCTGGGGCTCTTCGGACATCATCTGGGTCTAAGAAGCAAGGATCAGCTATGGAAATGGAATCAGGGAAAAACTAGATTTCTCATTCTGGCTAAGGCAGGGGACCTCTAGAAACAAGCGACGGATCTTACTGTATCTAAGGTGCATGGAAGAGGCCAGCCCAGCGGCTAACTTCAGCTCAAGCTGAAGCGTCAGCCACAGCAGTCAGGCGCGCAGGGGCAGCCGGGTGTGGAGAGGAAGACAGGGAGCTCATCTGTGGCCAGGCTGCAGAGGGGTGAGGTGGGAGGAGGGGTCGGTGCCTGCAGCTACAAGTGATGTGCTGCTAAGGTACCAAGCAGGTTCAGCAACATAGCAGGTGAGTCGGCAACACAGACAAGATGAGAACTGATCTGTGTCCACCTTGCAAGGCTGGGTTCTTCCCTCTATCTCTGGGTGCTCCTCCCCAGAAACCACTGTCTGCTCAGATCCATGTATGCATTTACCCTCTATTTCTTGGCCTCCACATACCCTTGTCTCCTCTTCCCATCCTCCACGGAACCGTGTGTTCTCTGCGAAGCTTTATTTTGGTGTTGTTGGCTGACCATGGGGCTACCCGGGCTCATGGAGTAGGGGAGCACCCATCAGACAGGGGAGCGATGACTTCATCCTCTTCAATCTCACTCCCTCTCCCGGCAGCAGAATACTGAGCATAAAAGCTTCAAGCCAATGGTAATATCGTATTGTTCCACAAATGACACATGGCACGAGAATAGTCTTCCTAACCTGGAATAACAAATACGCGCGCTCTGTTCCGTCTCAGGCAGGGTCCTGTGTGAGCCGAGCGCGTCCCTCCAAGCCCAGGCAGATGCTGCGATTTTCCTGTCCTTTCTCATGCCCACAGCTCAGTCTTGGGGACGAGGGTACCGTCATGTGAGCTCTGCTCTTGGCTTCAACTCGCAATTGTTTGTGTTCTGCCAACGCTTGATGGAACGTCTATAATTAACGCGCTGCTCATGGTGGCATGCAGGAAGGGAAACACGGAAGGACCTTTTTTATTGAGATAGAAAATCAAGCCGGGTGTGGTGGCGCACGCTTGTAATCCTAGTACTTGGGAGGTGGAGACCAGAGGATCCAGGTTCGAGGCCAGCCTCAGCTAGTTAGTGAGGTCCTTCACAACTTTGTGAGACCTGGTTTCAAAATAAAGTATGAAAAATAGGGCCGGGGGTGTAGCTCGGAGGTAGAATGCCCCTGGGTTCAATCCCCGGTACCGCAAAAAAAAAAAAAACATCCAATTCAAATACCCTTTGGACACTTAGCATGCACACCGACAGGGGCCCAGGAGTTGGGTAGAGGATCCTTACTTGAAGGGATACAGCTGTTAGCGGAGTCAGTCACTGTTAGCCAAGGACAATGTAACATGGTAAGCGTGATAAGAAAAATGTTTACAAAATGTCCTGGCAATAGGTTGGCATGAGACAGGGAAACATATTTGTAATACACTTGACAGATCAAACCACAGCGAACTGTCACAAACTGATGAACAACAGAAACGTGGAAAAAGGTATGAATACTGGCGATTGGCATCCCAGCAGTCAATAAATATATGCTAATTAAAAATGAAAAAATGAGATACTATTTCACCCTTCGAAGATCAGCGAAAATTAAAAATGAAGGGAAATGCCTGGAGCTGGCAAGGATGCTGGAGGAAATGTGTATTCTCGTCTATCATTGGTGGAAATGGGAATTGGCAGAGTCTTTTAAGGACTGTAATCATGCCATATTTATTCAACTTAAAAATGCATGTACGATTTGTCTTGATCTGTCCGACTTTTGGTAATCTATCTTTTGTAAATGAAATTATCTGTTGAGGCAATAAAACACAACAACTTAAATAAGCATGGCTCTTCTAGATTATGGAATATTAAGTAGCTAATAAAAATAATAAATTAGATCTATGACTGTTAGCCTGAAAGGAATGCCCATTAGGTATTGCTGAAGAGTAAAGCAAGTTAAATAGGGACATATGTAGTATAATTTTGGTAAAAATAATGACAAAACTCTGTGCATGTGTGTGTGTGTGTGTGTGTGTGTGTGTGTGTGAATTTGTAAATGTTTAAATGAGTGTAGCAGAACATAAGAGCCTACACTTAATGCACCAACAGAATCCATAGCAGATAGGACACTCTAGGCCATTAACACTTTTCATTTATTTATTTATTTATTTATTTCGGTACTGGGGATTGAACCCAGGGGCATTCTACCTTTGAGCTCCACCCCCAGCCCTATTTTTTTATTCTTTATTTTGAAACAGGGCCTCACTAAGTTGCGGAGGGCCTCACTAAGTAGCTGAAGCTGGCCACGAACCTGCGATCCTCCTGTCTTAGCCTCCCAGGTACTGGAATTACAAGTGTGTGTCACCACACCTGGCTGGCCATTAACACTTATAACTTTAGTGGAAAAGAAGGTGGAAAAGGAGAGAGAGGGAGGAAGAGAGTATTTTTTTTCTTTATAAACTTTTGTTTTTTACAACACTCCTAAAGATCTTGTGTCTCTGAGAAGTAGATATACTTTGCTCTCTTCTTCGTGCTAAGGACAGCTACAAACCCTGAACGTTATAAATAAAAACAAACATAAGAGGACCCTGAAGGATGCAGAAAAGAAGTCAGACTGGCGAGGGACCCAGGGCCAGCATGCCTGTGAGTTCCCTTGGCTCTGTCCCCGAGTTGGAGCTGAAGAAGCCAGAGACCAGGACATGCCAAGGGGTGGGGGGGGGAGAGAGAGAGAGAGAGAGAGAGAGAGAGAGAGAGAGAGAG
>PVJS01035191.1:14771-21257 GCA_004027185.1 Glis glis | reverse complement strand
CCTCCGCGCTACACCCCCGGCCCTATTTTTTTATGCTTTATTTTTGAAACCGGGTCTCACGAAGTTGCAGAGGGCCTCACTAGGGAGAGAGAGAGAGAGAGAGAGAGAGGAGAGGAGAGAGGAAAGATAAATCACGCGCGCCCGCGCATGCGCGATGAGGTTGGCCGCGAACTCAGATCCTCCGGTCTCTGCCTCCCAAAGTACTGGGATTACAAGCGTGCGCCACCACGCCCGGCCTTATTTTTTATTTTGAAACATGGTCTCGTTAAGTTTCCACACACTAGCCTGCAATCCTCCTGTCTCAGCATCCCAAGTACCAGGATTACAGGGATGTGCCACTGCACCTGGCCACAGTATCCTATTTTAAAGGTGAGGGACTCAGGCACAGAAAAGCTCAATTACCTGCTCAAGACCACATAGTTGGTGTGGCTGACACAGGACTTGAGCCCAGGAGAGTCAGACTCCAAACCTTGTGTCCTAATCCCTAGGTAATCCCGGTTTCCAAGACTCCTCCTCAATCCACTGACTTCAGCTCTTGAGGTCCAACCTCAGAACCCAGGCTCGGGAGTGGGAGTCATCCATTCCACTGATACAAAGAACCCTCCATAACTGGGGATGAGGTGCCGCTCCACCTCACCACCCCTCCTGAGGCACAGTCAGCCCTAAATCAGCAGCAGCAGCACTGGCTGGAGAACAGGTCCAAGAGAAGCAGGCCTCAGTGCTTCTGGAAACTCTGGATTAACCTGGCACTTGCGGTTCTACCCCCGAGTTGGAAGGGCAGGGCTCTGGTTAGAGAGGAGCAGAGGCTCACCAGCTGACCTGAACCAGAACTATCCTGCAGGCCTGGACAGGTTGCTTAATCTTTAGGACCTCCGTTTCCTCTGTGTAAAACTGAGAAGTAGGTCTGGTAATTCCTAACCATTTTCAGCTCTGACCCTGTAAGGACGGGCCTTCCAGATTCCCTTCCCGATCCAGTGCACAAGGTCCCAGGACGACTAGGCTGAGCTCCGCCTCCCGGCAGCAGGGGTGAAGAGGGGGCGCACTATCTCCCTATGGGGCTTCTAAGAATAGCCCCCAGTGGGGGAGAAGGAAAAGGGGGGCAAACCAGGCAACTTCCCTTCCTGGCCCCAGGAGCCCAAGAGGAAAATGTGAGTCATGGTGGAGGGAAGGGGAAGGGGGATGAGAGACTGAAATAACTCCGTACACACATATCCCTGTCCGATTGTGAGAAAAAAATGGATGCCAGGACACTGGAGGAGACTCCAGGCTCGGATGGGATCGCTGGATGAAACGCTCGGTGTGGCCGGGCGTGGCGGCGCACGCTTGTAATTCCAGTACTGAGACCAGAGGATGAGACCAGAGGATCCGGGTTCGCGGCCAGCCTCAGCAACTTAGTGAGGCCCTCCGCAACTTAGTGAGACCCTGTTTCAAAATAAAAGAATAAAAAATAGGGCTGGGGGTGTAACTCAGAGGTAAAATTCCCCTGGGTTCAATCCCCAGTCCAGGTTCGCGGCTAGCCTCAGCTCTCTTGCTCTCTCTCTCCCTGTCTGTCTGTCTGTCTGTCTCTCTCTCTCTCTCTCTCTCTCTTACCTTAGTGAGGCCCTCCGCAACTTCGTGAGACCCGGTTTCAAAATAAAGTATAAAAAATAGGGCCGGGGGCGTAGCGCAGAGGTAGACTGCCCCTGCGTTCAATCTCCGGTACCGCAAAAAATAAATAAATTAATTAATTAATTAAAAGAATAACAAATAGGGCAGGGGGTGTAGCTAGGAGGTAGAATGCCCCTGGATTCCATCCCCAGTACTGCAAAAAAAAAAAAAAAAAGAAAGAAAGAAATGCTTGGTGTGTCTGAATGAGTAGGTCAGGGAGGAGGGGTCCTTATGAGCATGAGCAGGGCTGGATCGGGGAAGGGGCTGCCCCAAAGAAGGCCACAGCCCCCACCCCATCCAGAAACTCAAGGCCCAAACGCACACAGGGAATTATTCTCAGCTCAGAGGTGGCATGTGGGCAGCCCTGGCCACAGAGATAGGCAGGCACAGAGGCAGCACGACTTTCTCTACCATCTCAAGAATGTGTATGCTGAAAGACCTTTATTTTGAGACCCTGTTTCAAATAAAGAATAAAATAGGGCTGGGGGTATAGCTCGGAGGTAGAATGCCCCTGGGTTCAATCCCCAGTGCCACACACACACAAAAAAAGAATGTATATGCTGATAGCCAGGTACAATGGTACATGACTATAATCCCAGTATTGGAGAAGCTGAGACAGGAGGATTGCAGGTTCAAGGCCAGCCTCAACAATTTAGCAAGACCCTTAGTAATTTAGTGAGACCCTGTTTCCAAAAAAATAAAAAAAAAAGAAAAGGGTTAGAGGTTTAGTTTGGTGGTAGAATGCCCCAGGTTCAATCCCCAGTACCAAAAAACAAATGTGTCTGCCAAGACCCACAGGGTGAGGCAATAGCCAGACACCCTTGAATAGGCGAGAGGCTAGTGGCAATCCTGGCCTTCCTGAGGCTGAGCCTCCCCAACCAGGCACCAGGGCCTGGCTCTGGACACCATGTCAGCTGAGAGCAGGGAAGAGACACACCCACCCACCTCCTAGCCAGCCAGCGAGGAAGGGGGTAGGGAGGCACCACCTCTAAGCTCCCTCTCTCCCAGGAGGGCAGTCCAGCCCCAAAGCCCAGCATTGACGACCTGAAAGAAAAACTGGGGACCTAGCAAGGGCAAAAGGACTTGGCCCTTTAAGAGGTCCGGTAGTGCCCTGCGGGCACGTGCTCCACAAACAAACGGGGCTATAAAGTTACTTTTAAAAAGGTACGTTGTGTTCCGGAGCACAGGCTGGGCGGGGAAAGGCATCATGCCAGAGCACCCAGTTTTTCACCCCAGGAGCCCCAGGCAGCTTCCTCTCCATGAGTGAGGCCAGGGTGGGCTACAGGCCACAGACCCTTGGCAAGACAGGGGCTGGTCCCTCACACACCGAGCCAGGCAGATGACAGCACGCGACATCAGGTGCCAGCGACAGCCTATAAGAAGTGCCTCCCAGGGGCTGTGCCTACAGTGCCCTTGTCTCTGCTCCCTGGGCAGAGATGACACGAGACAGCAGATCCTACAAGCATGTCTTTCCAAAAGGGGCTTCCTAGAAGCCCTTGCAGCACTGCCCAGAGCTCACTGCCCCAGGCGAAAACCCTGCCCCACGGGGTCCTATCAGCAACACCATAGAGTAGACACTATTTTTACCCCCTTTGTGTGTGTGTGTGTGTGTGTGTGTTACTAGGGATTGAACCCAAAGGCATTCTACCTCTAAGCTATACCCCCAGCCCTATTTTATTTTTATTTTGAAAAAAGAACTTGCTAGGTTGATGAGAGTCTCACTACTTGCTGAGGCTGTCCTCGAACCTGCGATCTTCCTGTCTCAGCCTCCCAAGTACTGGGATTACAAGCGTGCGCCACCACACCCGGCTTTTACCCCTGTTTTACAGACTGAGAAACTAACGCTGGAGAGGCAAGATCAAGCTATCAAGATCCCACAGAGCAGAATAGAGCGCACTGGCCAGCCAGGTCTGCCTGCAGCCAAGCCCTTGTTCTCACTCCACATGGTGCTACTGAGCCCCACGTCACCCACACTCAGAACCCCAAAGCAGTATCAGGCACACACAGAGAAACCCATGGCAAGGATGCCAGGCCTCTGGCACGCAGTGTGCAAAGGTGGGCCGCCATCAGGCTCCACCTGCCTCTCTTCTGTAGTCCAAGCCCATTCAAACCATCTTCAGTCCAAGAGAGACCCCCGCTCTCCACCTTCCCTGTCCTCCCAGAAACAGCCTCGGTCCAGGAGAGAAGTGACTCCTCCCTCGCCAACTTCATCCAAAACCTACTTGTGCCTCCAAATCACCACCTCGAACTGCTCTTCAAGAATGGCACCAGGGCCTCAGTCTCAGGGACCAACTTGGGGACCGAGATGCCAAGGCCTGGATACAGCCTGCACTGTCTTCTTCTTTTTTTTTTTTCGCGTTACCAGGGATTGAACCCAGGGGCGTTCTACCTCCGCGCTACACCCCCGGCCCTATTTTTTATACTTTATTTTGAAACCGGGTCTCATGAAGTTGCGGAGGGCCTCACTAAGTAGAGAGAGAGAGAGACAGGGAGAGAGAGAGAGAGAGAGAGAGAGAGAGAGAAAGAGAGAGAGCTGAGGCTGGCTGCCAACCAGGATCCTCCGGTCTCTGCCTCCCAAAGTACTGGGATTACAAGCGTGCACCACCACGCCTGGCCTCTGCACTGTCTTCTGAGCCTCCCAGGGGCTGAACACTGTTCTCCCTTCTCCAGTTCAGCATGTGTATCTACAGGCTGCACTACTTCAGTGGCCTCAGGACAAAGAGCTGGAGACTGTGGCCTGTGGTGGCAGACTAGAGGCATGGGTCCTGGGGCCCTACATCCCCTTAGCAGTGTCCTCTGCCTCAGATCCCAACTGAAGACCTGCCCCTCAAAGCTGGCCTCCCAGACATAGCCAGGAATCCCTGCACCCAGGATCTACCCGTGACCTGACCACCCTGCCTTACCAAGTCCTCTACCCATTTCCACCTGGGTTCCCTCCATACTCACCTGCTTCCAGAGGAAGGCATCGCCGTGGTTGAGTTGCCAGGCCAAGATCAAATGCAGGGTGGAGAGGCCCAAGCCACTGAGCACAGCAGCCCGCATACGGATGGGCAGGAGTGTGTAGGTGATGTAGACGAAGAACACGGGGCACCAGAGGCCCGCCGAGGGGCTGTGCGGGTTGGCTGCCAGGGTGCCCCCGACCTGCACAGCCGCCAGGATCCCCAGCACCACGTAGCTCACCACCCACATGGAGTCCTGGCGGAAGCTGTTTCGGTTACATACTACCATGAGCGCCACAAAGAGGGTGGCGGCACAGGCCAGGAGGGCCACATAGGCAGGCTGAGGGCTTGCAGGTGCCGCGTGGAAGGCCAGCAGCACGGCTGTGAGCAGCACAAGCACCGCCATGAGCAAGGTGAGGCTGCTTTGGTTCATCTGGAAGAAGTAGCGCTGGTACAGGCGCTCCAGCTTGGCCGAGCGGAACTGCTTCGACTGGAACACCTGCACCAGACGGTGCCAGCAGGATCGCCCGCTCCTGGGTTCCACATCGGGCGCCCCCTCAGTTGCGCCAATCGTCGCTGTCGCCTCAGTGTCCTCAAAGCCTAGGGCCACTGTCCGCAGCCCCAGCTCCATGCCCTTGCCTGGGCCAGCCTTTCGGATGAAGGCCTCATCCTGCCAGGGGCACCGAGAGGGAGCTGCAGGGGTGGGGCTGGGTGGCTCTGCATCCTGGAGGCAGCTCATGTAGCGGGGTGTGCAGAAGCCACTGGCCCGAGTCCCACGGCGCGGGCGCTTCTGCCCATTGCGTTCACCCCAGGCTGTTTTCCTTTCATCCACTTTGGGAACCAGAAGGCCACCAAACCATGACATGCCGCTGGAAGGAATGGCATGAGATGGTATTAATATCACTATCAGGGCTACTGCCACCAATAGTAGCTCACTGCTTGGAATTTCCCATGGCCAAGCAAAGTTCTTCATACACTCATCCTCATAACATGAGTGTGAGCGAGGCATGGGCATCCCTACTCAACAGGTGAGGAACCAACACACAGGCAGGTGGAGAAATGTGCCCAAGATTCAGCAACCGCGTAAGTGGGAGAACCAAGATTCTAAGCCAGATGCCTCTGATCCCAAAGCCAGTGCACTTAACAATTCAATTCTTCCCTAAAGGCACTGATTTCTTCACGGTCACAAACTCAAGTGCCCATGTCAAGGCGTGGAGCAGCCCATGGTTGAGGAGAACTGGAAGAGTCCACACCCTGAGCATGGTGACAGTCACCACTGAGCACCAGTTAGATGGTTGACACTGATGTCCCAGTGGGGCCCAAGCTTCTGATTTTTCAACAGAAGCCAAAGAATAAAACCTTAGATTTCAATGTGACATCTCCTGATTTTTAAATATTGGCAACTAATCCACATTTTTTCAACCCTGCGAGTCAAATAAATCATGTCTGTGGATTGAGTTCTGCCTGTGAGCTGCCAATCACTGACCTCTGTACTAAAGGGGATCGCTCTCCACATCCTTCCTCATCACACTCACACACACTGCACACTTCACCGAGCCAAATTCCACTTTTCCATCAGGTCCCAGCTTAAGTGTAACTTCCTCAGGGAAGATTTCCCAGCTCCTCCACCCAGACTAAGTTTGGTTCTGTTCACCCCTGTACATTTCCTCCACAGTACTTATTGCAATTATAATTAAATCATTCCTCGTTTAATGTGTGTCTCTGCTGCTCTAACTATAAGCTTTGTGAGGATAGGGATTATATCTATTTTGTTCAGCACTTTATCTCCAGAGTCACGTATTGGGCCTGGCTTATAGTAGGGACTCGATAAATATATGTTGAAGAGTTGGAAAGCGAGCAAGTGCAAAGGCCCAGGTACAGAGCAGCTAATGTGAAATAA
>PVJS01035190.1:0-21152 GCA_004027185.1 Glis glis | reverse complement strand
ATCTGCTTTCCTCGGAACGAGTCGCGCACACTCTACGTGGCTTCTCCCTTTTTATCTAAGTCCGCACCTATCAGAATTCTGCTGCCTACATTCAGGGCAGGGCTTTCTCTTTAATCTGCTGTTACACACCCAAAATCACATAATCTTGGGTGTGTCATGATCAGGTCAAGTTGACAACTTAGATTAACTATCACACCAGATGAGCAACATTAACAATTAAGGAATTTTTCCTATCAAAGAAACACCCCAAAAGCAATGGACACTTTAGTTTAAAATATCTTACAGAGGTAAACATAACCTTGATTAGCTAGTCACCTAGGAAGAGAAAATGTATATATTAATAATTTTAAGGACATCTTGATCTTTATCTTATGAACAAGTTTAAGGCCACTTATTTGTCAAGGATGTAAGGTACATGAACTAAAAGTCATCTGGGTGTATGATTTCTTTTTTTTTTTTTTTTTGGCGGTACTGGGGATTGAACCCAGGGGCATTCTATCTCCAAGCTAAACATAGGACCCCCAGTCCTATTTTTTTATTCTTTATTTTAAAACAGAGTCTCACTGTGTTGCAGAGGCCTCACTAAGTAGCTGAGGCTGGCCGTGAATCCAGATCCTCTGGTCTCAGCCTCCCAAGTACTGGGATTACAAGCGTGCTCCACCACGCCTGGCTTTGGGTTTATAATTTCTTAATTTATGAGCACTCATTTATCTATAAGCCAATTTGGTGCCATGTAAACACTAAATAGATACAAGTACATATACAACATAACAAGCAATATACATGTACATAAGTATACATAAAGATAAAGAAAAAACAAAGCCGGGCGTGGTGGCGCACGCTTGTAATCCCAGTACTTTGGGAGACGGAGACCGGAGGATCCGGGTTCGCGGCCAGCCTCAGTTCTCTCTCTCTCTCTCTCTCTCTCTCTCTCTCTCCCTCTCTCCCTGTCTCTCTCTCTCTCTCTCTCTCTACCTAGCAAGGCCCTCCGCAACTTCGTGAGACCCGGTTTCAAAAATAAAGTATAAAAAAAATAGGGCCGGGGGCGTAGCGCGGAGGTAGAACGCCCCTGCGTTAATCCCCGGTACCACACACAAAAAAAAATTTATAGCCTTCATTTACTATGTTTGAGCCTCACAGGTAGGAGATAAGAGAGTTACAGATGCGTATTACAGAGCGTGCCTGCCAGATTTAGAGCCCCCAGAAATCAAAACATATCCTGTTACAGACCTTATTGTATGCCACAGACATGGGAAAAAAATCCGTGCAGTTGGGTATGTTTGGGGCAATCTGTGAGCCATGGGTGACACTGAACCAACTATTCAGGTGGCCGCTTTGTCTCCCATGGCAGGCAGATCCACACCAAGCACCCCCTTTTCCATCCCCTTTGTGATCCCCAAAAAGGAATGGTCTCTGTTCTTTGAATCCAAGATGAAACTGAGAGGTAACCCTTGAATAACTGCTCAGCAAAGATAGCAGAAAAGGAAGAAAATAAAAAAAGAGGTCCAAAAAGCTTCTAGTTAGACAAAACACAAATAAATCAGACAAAATATTATACCTAACTAAGCACATAAAACCAGGTGAATTTATCAGAAAAAATTACCATGAGCACAAAAAGGCAAAAGAAATATTTTTGCCAAAAAACAAAACAGCTGTAATCTCTTTAGTAAAAAGACAGATTAGAGTCAGTTGGACATATCCCAAGAGTGTGAGAGCCCCTGAAATCGGGAATGGCCCAGCATAACAAATAGGCTTCCAGACATTTTTACCTACTTTTAGTTTGTACATCACAGGTGTCCATTCAAGCAGATTTTCTTGTTACCCCTCTGCATCTTTAAGTTGCAGAGTCCTAGAATCCTAGGATTGGCTCCCCAAAGTGCAAGGGAGAAAAAAGTCCTTAGAAAACTTCTTTCAAAAGGGAGAGAGCTGCTGAAAGTTCTTAGGTTTTAGCCTGACTGTGCCCAAGCATTTATTTACCCTTTGGGAGGGTACCATGGGACAGAGAGTCTAAGCCCTTCCCTTGTGAACCTGTCCAGAGGCATCAGAACCTGGGGTGGGAAGAAATCACAGTATGGAATGGGCAGCCGCCCCTCCCAGAGCCGGCATTGACCAAAGGCCTAAGAATCTACCAGCAGCTTAATTTGCTGGTAGCAGGTAGTCACCGTGGGGCTATGGTGCCCTGGTTATGGCTGAGCAGTTTGGTGTTCCTGAGTGTCAGCACAGAATGATGCAGAACAAGTTCTTTTTTTTTTTTTTTTGCGGTACTGGGGATTGAACGCAGGGGCGTTCTACCTCCGCACTACACCCCCGGCCCTATTTATTATACTTTATTTTGAAACCGGGTCTCACGAAGTTGCGGAGGGCCTCACTAAGGATAGAGTGTGAGGGGGGGGGAGCTGAGGCTGGCCGAGAACCCGGATCCTCCGGTCTCCGCCTCCTAAAGTACTGGGATTACAAGCATCCGCCACCACGCCCAGCCCAGAACAAGTTCTTTAATGAATTGCTCCACTCTATCTCCAATCCTCACTGCTCATTCACTCCTTAATCCAATCCATTGTGTTATGGTTATTAAGTCATTGATTCTTTGAAAATGCTCTTGGGGAAGAAACTTTCAGCCAAATACAATGAGCATTTCTAGTCCTCATTTTATTCCAAATCCTCATCATTGGACATTGTGAAACATCCTTTGAATGGCTCTTGGCTCAGCTTCCTCCACACCACTGTCTCCTGATCCTCCCACACTGTTCTGCTTTCTCTAGTCTCCTTCAGTCTCCTTTCCTTTGCCTTCTTACATGTGTCAGTGTTCTCCTGAGTACCTCCCTTTGTCTCCAAAGTCCTCCACGTTTCCTTATGCTACTTACTTCCCATCTTTCCTACATGTACTCTAGCCAGGTTGAATTAGCAATATTCACTAGCAGTTCTTGTGCACTGAATAGGTACATTCCTAAGCACTGAAGTTATATTATCTTATTTAATCATCCGAATAACCTTAGGAAGTAGATACTCTGAGGAGCCCCAAATTGCAGAGGAGGAGACGGAAGCACACAGAATTTAAGACATATGTCCATGGTCACAAGTCTACTAATTATCAGCACCACACCTGGATCCCAGTGACCTGATGTCAGCATCCGTGTTTTCAGTCCTACTTCTTTTTTTTTTTTTTTTTTTTTTGCGGTACCGGGGATTGAACCCAGGGGCGTTCTACCTCTGAGCTACACCCCCGGCCCTATTTTTTATCCTTTACTGAAACCGGGTCTCACAAAGTTGCAGAGGGCCTCACTAAGTAGCTGAGGCTGGCCGCGAACCGGGATCCTCCGGTCTCCACCTCCCAAGTACTGGGATTACAAGCGTGTGCCGCCACGCCCGGCTCTGTTCAGTCCTACTTCTAAATGGCTGTATCTTTATGTCCTTCAGTCTCTCTCATCACAGGACGTGGTTCTTCCCCTGCCTGGAATGCACTTCTCTCCTCATTCTCTTTCTGGTTAAGATATTTTAAAACTCGGTCCACCTGGAAAGTTGCTGAAGGCTGATTTAGGCGGCCTCCAAAATACTGCATAGATATCTTTACCATTGCTTTTGTCAAAAGATGTCATAATTGTTGATCCCATGAGAGTAGGTGCTGTCTTTCATTTCTTCTCAAACAGTAGCTGCTGTGGTGTTCATTTTCAGTAAATATTTGTTGACTGAAAATAAACTACTAATTACATAAGTGCCTTGGAATAGATCAGTTCATTTTGTCGCTGGATATTACCTAGTCAGGGTTTCTCCATTTTTAACATGTACACAAAAACAGGGATCTTGTTAAAGTGAAGATTCTGATTCTACACGTGTGGGGAAGGTAATATTCTGCATTTATAACAAACTCCAAGCAACCTTGCTGCTGGTCCTGTATCACATTTTCAGTTTCAAGAAATAAGCATCGATGAATGGTAAATTATTTAAAATGAAGACTCCGGAACTCTCAGAGTTATTGAGATATTCTAAATCAGCAAGTCTCAGTGTCCAAAACCCTGCCTTTTAGCAAGATCTCCCAGTGACTCGGATATTCTATTCCAAAGGCCACTTTGAGAAATACAGAACTAAAATCTAAGATGTGAAAGAACTTATGTAAAAAAAGCTCCCAAATAATTTAAAAATAAGCATTTTATTCCTGTACTTGATGTATCATGTATAGCTAAGATTTAATGATGAAATCAAAAAGATGTCTGAAATTGTTTCTTTATGTTTTATAATTTGTGAAGATAGTTAAATTGTGTGTCACTTCTACTTTTCTTCTGGTAGGAATTTTAATGAATATGCTAGGATCACTAGTTTATCCAATTGTAGAATTTGAAAGAACCTTAAAAGATAAATGATTACAGATTCCAACACATTATAGGAGTCCCTTCTTTAAGGTTTTTAACAAATTTAGACTCTAGTATAAACACTTGCAGGTGTAGGGAAGTCACTACTTATCCTTCTTAAGTCTTTCTGTCCCTCCTGCTGTGGATTCTTCTCCTTCCCCTTGTTCTTTATATTTATATAACATAATCACATGACAAAATTATGAAGGAAGAAAATCAATAATTATGTATTTTTCAACAATAGAAAAAGTTATTTAAAACATTAAGATATTATAAACAAGATGGAACAAATAAAGCATTGTAAAATTTTGCTTATTTAGTAAGTTTAGTAACTTTTCAAATTTATACTTTTACCGTTGAGAATAAACATTTGATACTGGCTTTTAAGTTATACTTCATCTTTAGTGAAATGTCAGTGTTAAAATTTTTACCTACTATTTAATTAAATTCTTCTATTCTTTCTGTGTACCTTCCCTTGTCTGCAGTAGTGATGGACACCTGTAATCCCAGTACTTGGGAGGCTGAGATAGGAGGATTGCAGGTTCGAAACCAGCCTCAGCAACTTAGCGAGATTCTTGGCAACCTAGTGAGACCTTGTTTCAAAACAAAAAATAAAAAGGGGTTACAAGTGTAGTTCAGAGGTAGAACATCCTTGGGTTCAGTCCCCAATTTAAAAAAAAGAAAAGAGGAAAAAAGAATAAACTAAAATTATTATAAAAAACTAAAACCACAAGTTTTTAATTTAGTTTTCTTTTTTCTTCCAACAGTTTTCAACTTAGCCTCCAAGAGAGATCAACTTAATTTAAAGTGCACCTCTAAACTATCTAGGACTTAAGCATTTAATTATAAATCCATTAAAGTAATTGTATTCCCTTTTATATAGTCATTTAACCTGTAGTTAAAAGTAAGTTCTATTATTATAAAATAGCTCATATATAATCTGATGCTATATTGCTTAAAATTATCTCAGGAATATTAGCACTTACAAATTAAATATAAATGTGCTGTATCCTAAACTGCGAAGCCACTACTCACAAAAAATTGTATAGATTACATTTAAATGTCCCAACTGGAACAAAAAACATTCCTTTTTCAAATCTCTTTTCTTAATCTCAGTCATTTTAATCAAATAAATTGGAAGTGGGAGAACTTTATTTAGAAATCTTTTCCTTTCCAAACTTAAGAATCACTCAAATTCTTTTTATCCCCTCTAGAATTTATTTCCTAGGGAATTATTTATTGATGACTTAATATGTGGCATATATAACAAAGCAAAAGAACAAAATTAAAGATATTTTTATGTTAAACATGACTGATTTTCTCTCTCCACCAAAGCATTGAAACTTTTCATTTTCTGAATTTTTTTTGTGTGTGTGTGTGAAGGGGGTACTGGGGATTGAACCCAGGGGCATTCTACCCCCGAGGAGCTATATATACCCTCAGCCCTTTTATTATTTGTTTCTGAAACAGGGTCTCGATGTTTGCGGAGAATCTCGCTATGTTGCTGAAGCTGTCCTCCTCCTGCCAACCTCCTGTCTGGGTCTCCCAAGTACTGGGATTACAGGCGTGTGCCACCACACCCGGCCTCATTTTCTAAAAGTTTTAACAAACAGCAAGACCTAGTCGACTATTTCTCAGTCTGACCTCAAGCTCCCATTTTTTATTACCATGCTCCTCTGACTATCACGATACTTTCAGAGGTCCAATATGTACTTTCATATTTTAAAGTCAAAAGAAAAAATAAGCTTTGGGGTTAAAGGAAAGATTTTGATATATAATATTTATATATTTGTCTTTGTACCAAGGCACTTATAAAATACACATTTGGATTTGTTTTTTATTATGTTAAAAGGGGTCGACTAAAAGGTGGCCAGAGCCCACAAAACCCATACGTGGCTCTGTTATCTATGTTCTCTCCTTCACCTGCCAAGGCATTAAGCAAATACAGTGTTACTGAAGGAGGTACTTGCTAGGGAAGAGGAGGAAGGGACATGGCTCAACAGCATGGCTCAACAGCATAAAGAGAAAGCTTTGATGCAAGCCTGGGAGGGATTCTCTCTCTTGGCAGAACAGAGAGAACCATCCTTACAGTCTAGGGTGGGCATTTTTATGGGTGAGGGCAGGGGAGGGGCCAGTCTATAGAGGACCTAATTGAGGACTAGCATGGATAGATGCTGATTGTGTGAAACTGCTGCAATTTTCCAATCCTTCCTTAGCATATCAGGTCACCAGGTGACAGTCTGTAGTTGGGACAGTGCAAAGAACAAGTGTCAGGTGCTTTCCTGGTAGGGGTCTAGTGGAAAGCACTGTTACAGGTGTAGAAGGGTTTGTTCTTTGTGGTCTTCCTGTTGCACTATCTCAGAGAAAGAAAACTTCTAGCAGGCTGCTGCAGGCTGCCTCTTGCACTATTCTTTACCATTCTGCTCACATTGATTCCTTGAGGCAGACAACAGAGCATGTACCTGGGACTTAGAGCCTCAGCTTGCATATGGTTCCGCCTCCTACCACCCCTCTGCTCAGGGTTGCCCAGTAGCTTCCCCCACTGCCACCCAGTGACCAGGAATGCTCTCTGCTCCCCCAAGCCCTTCGGAGGACCCTGAACACAGTGGGGAGAGGATTGGGATAGTAATGGTTCTCCCTGGTATCGCCGCAGGTTATGGCGGCAGCAGAGCCACTCCAGGCTGGCACAGGACAGCATGTGGGAAGGGGACACAGCAGGGTTGAGCCTCCCTCCCCCAATTGATCCAGTACTTTGAGATCCCAGCACAGAGGTTTCAAGTATCTGGGGTTAATTCATTTATGTGGATAGGGGCACAAGCTGATGGAGTGGAGACTGACCTTCCTGTCCCACGTGAGGGCACTGTGTCTGGAGGCACACAGGTACTGAGTCGCAGACCTGGGCTCCCATGTACCTGTGAGTATCCCCTTCTACTTCAAATGTCCTCATACCAAGGAGTACAAGAAACAATGAAAACATCTTGACAGGGAGCTAGGGAGGGAGGGAGCGAGTGAGAGGAGGAGGGAATGAAATGAATGTGCATATTTTAGTATCTTTAACAATGCTCCCCTCCTTTGTTTTTTGAACAAGTGTCCACATGTGTTCAGTTTGCACCAGGCCCTGAAAATTATAATGTCACTTTGCACACATTTCACTTTCCAGTTGTTCCCCTTTCATCTTATGGTGAACCTTGAGCTAGTTACTAAGAACTCTCTTCTCTCTTTTTGTCACAAGGTGTCTTATTTCCACTCCTCTTCTTCTTCCTATGGGTTAAAAGCTAATTCCAATGCAGGATGCCCTTCATCTGGTTCCATGTCCATCCTGGAGGCTTCAAAATGCTTCAATCTTCCTCTTCCCTTGCTGTTGGTTATTTACCCTGTCTCCCCCATGGCATGCTCTTTCCCTTCATTCTGGTACCTCCCTGACTCCAAAAGCCAGTGCTCCAACTATTATCATATCTGCTTCATGGTCACCTTCTCTGGTAGTCTAACCATCTTGCTCTTCATGCTGCTAAAATTGCTTCGCCAAAGGTTACCTGTACTTCTGCTATTCCATCAAACAATTATCCCTTATGTCAAAGAGTTTCATGACTCAATGTCTAAAAGGTATTGTCTAAACGGTATTGACTATTTGCTGGAGAATTTTGGTACATTGGTAAATTCCAAAAATTTCAGTGCGTCCTTCATGTTTACAGGATGGAGAACAAACTCCTGGCATCCGCTGCAGTTCTTGTCCTAGATGTGACCCTCCTTCTAGACGTAAATCCCACTACTTTATGTATTCATGTCTCTGAATGAATGATACCACTCGTTCTTGCAAAAGCTTTTTGTCAACTCCCTACCCCAGCTCTCTCAAAACCCTGCCCTTGGCGTGATCTTTCCATTTTCTACATGCCAAAATGCTACCAGCTGAGTTCTTACTGCCATGAAAACTTCCTTGGTTTCTTCAAGTGAACTTGATTTAATTTCCAGGAAAATTCTGATAGCATTTTCTCTGTTCTTCTCTATTATGAACATTCTACCTTGTCTTATAGCTATTTGTAAATACTTTGCATTGTCCTCCATTGAAATATAACCTCATTAAGGACAGGAAAAAGGACTAATTTTCTATAGTTAGCATTTCCATTAATAATTTCAAAGTGATTTGGCATTTTTTATATCTTGTGTAGCAAGAGACATGTGTTATTAGCCCCATTTGAGACATATATGAAAGTTTTAGCTGACTGAGTTTAAGTAATTTGGCAAAGGCCAGACAGCAACTAAACGGCAGAGGCAGGATCCAAACCCACAGTTTCTGATGATAATTCTAGTGCTCTTTTTCCTTCATACTGTGCTATCTACAATGATTTTTATATGATGTAAAGGGAAATGAGCCCCAATACTTACTATATCACCTTGGGCACAGTGAATACCCGATAGAGATGTATTAGTTAAAAATGAACAATATACATAAAGTACTCACTTTGGAACAAAATAATGTGCTTTACATAAAAGAGATGTGATAAAATAACTCATGTATTAAGAGACACCCCTTCAATCCAAAATAGCGATGGTGCCAAGAATATACTTAGCTAGAGTAAAAAATATTCCAACAAATGTTGCAGACTGGACACAGATTTAAGTCTATAATAATTTTAGAGAGTGGATCTAATTCAAACAGGGAGAACACTGTTAGCACTCGATGTGACAGTGCAAGGAAAATACATTTTCAGGTTTATCATTTAAGAGTTTCCAACTGCCGGCAAACAAGACACAGATGAGGTTCTCAGTGAGAATTGAACAAGGAAGAGAAATCTGTAGGGCTGAAGTGCTTTAGTAAAGAAAACATGCATCTAGCCCTGTGCTCTTTCTTCACCACTGTTCTGAACGTGATTCTGTGGATTCACAAAGGCAGCATAAATGAAAGAGATGGAAAAGTACAGGCTGGGAACATTCAAAGGGAAGCAAAAGCTGTCTGGATTCAAGCTGATAACACTGAATTTGTCTAGGGATGGATTCTCTTGAAATTCGCACTTGATGCTCAAGAGGCTGTACCAAGAATTATCAGCTATAAGAAGGCACTCTAATTTAGCTTATGAAGCAGTTATTGCTCTGGTTGAATGGACATTGATTGGAAATTGGAAGAATGTGCTGTAGTAGGACAGGTTTTTATAATGCATGTCTCAAAAATGGGAAGTTTAATGCAACATATAAACTTTATTTAAAGGTAGACTTTAATTTATAGGATTGCATCTATTTATGAAGAACCCGACATTTGCTATTCTGTATTATGTAAAGTTGTAGAGGAACCTGCACTCTCAGAAAATAATTATACCTAAACTTGTACAAAATTTAAGCATCAAATAGTGTAACAAAGATAACACTCTTTATTCTTATATTTTATTTCTATTTTATGCTTTTTATCTATTTTACTTAAAAGGGAATACATAAAATAATACAAAACCATCCACTTATTTGATAGAAGAAGTAAGCTATAATAAATCAAATAAATATATCTTCAAAGAACACTTACGTACATGCTTTACAATGTCTAAAAGTGGTAAATTCATCATATGGAATAATATGCAATAGCTTTAAAAGAATAAGTTCTATTTAAATGTGCTGGCACAAAAATAATTCTGTCATAATGCTAAATTGGGGGTGAAGAGAAGTTCATGAATAATATATATGGCATGATATGGATATATGCACATCTTTCTGCATTTAAGTAAATATTTAAGATCTCCATTCAGATACATATGCATGCGTAAGTATGCACACGTTTTTGTAAATGCTTAGATGGAGACTACTATGATTGCACACAGAACTGATACCAGCGATGAAATCTGGGTAAAGCTAAGGGCAAGCACAAAGTATAGTAAAGAAAATTTTAATTTCTCTTTATTATTTATACATATTATAATAAGAATGACTCACTTCTATACTTTTTAAGTTACATGCATTGTGTCCAAAATTGTAGATCTGAAATCACTGATGGCACCTGGATACTAATCTCCGTTTGTTAGAAAGTGCACATATTACATATTCTATATATAGTTTATAGTTACCACTGTGTCTTTCCTGGGGTTTTCTTTAATTTCCTCAATAACTTATAGTGGACTACAAGCCAGGTTTATTGCTCACATTCCAAAATCAGAATTTCAGAAACAAAGCCTCAATATTTACCATGGAAGAGTTTTCAAAATGCTATAATCAGAGAATGAATGTTCCTTTGCAAATTTTAATGTATTCCCAAGTTACTGCTACAAAAACATCATAGAGTATGTACATCTGACTGCAATAACAATATGTAAGGATTTGGGGGAGAGGGAAGTGACTATTATTTTTATTAAGGTTTACTAGAAAATTCTAAAGAAAATATAAAGTCCGGAAATAATTATTACATGTAATTCAAAATTGATGACTGTTGCTTCAGGTTTTTTTTTTAACATCTGAATCACATTGATAGATGGCTGGTGGAACATTCTTTTAGCCACTCCACAGACAGTAATTATCCTTCCTTCTATTCTAAATCTTTTATGCAAACCATATGGCACATTTAGAAATTTTGCAGGCTCTAATTAAAAGTGTCCATTCAAATTAAACAAGGTCAGCAGTGAAACTATATTGAAACCTACCATACTATTTTTAGAGAAATTATGCACAGAGACCAATATACAAACCCATCGTCAGTGAAATCTCTCTACAATCTTCATGTTGAATTGTAACATAAAAGATCAGAAAACAAAGCACATCACTGGTTGGTTTTCTAAATATGTGACAGAAACTAAAATGTCAGAAGTGAAGAGGTAGACAAAGAAAGCAGCATCTGCTCCATGATTTTGCATGACAGAGCTGTGAGTGTGCCTCAGCTCCAAAGGGCTTGATTTCACTCATCCAGTGTGTCTACCCTCTGCTCCTGGTGGACTAGTGCGTGCCACCAGATCTGTCCCGGCTCCCCCTGAGGACTGGAGGACTCCCAGGCCAGGTGCCAGGAGTGCAGCTCTGAGCAGCCTCTGGCTGTCAGCACTCCTGGGAACTGTCACTGCTGACCATAGCCTCTTTATCCAAGGACATGTCCCCTTCTTGGGGTGGCCCACATCCAGTGACTTGCTCATGTGGAGTCTAAGAGTCTGGCCTCTGGCCCTGAGGCAGGACACCTCGGAAAGGCTACCTGAGCCCCAGAACTTGTCATGTGACCAACTGAAGTTTTTGTGTGTGAGTGGTTTTACTCCATTTTTCCCTCCCCACCATGTCTCCCTCCTTTTCACAGTTGTGGATCCTCCTAAGGGCACCCCCAAATAATGAACTTGCTCATTAATCTCCATTTCAGAGTCTGTTTCCAGGGAACTCATTTTGTGACGGCGTATCTAACAAACCAGGCTAAAAATCAAATTTGAAACAGAATAATTCACAAGAAAAATATATGGCAAAAAGCTAATGTTGGAAATAATTTGGTTTCCATATTTCTGTGAACATATATTTCTGGACATATAATGTATTTCTGTGAAACAACACTTTATTATTAATTTTTAAGGAGCCTATTGGGGAAACTACTGAATTTGCTCTCTAGAGCTCATATGAGTCAAAAGCAAATCTGTTCATAATGAAAAGAGATAAAAGTGTGGTAAGGACTAGATGTTTATTAAATGTAAGTAAAATTATCAATGTTTGAAAAGAAGTGGAAAGGTTGCTGAGACGGAAGCCTGCATTCAGGAGCGTGCACAGAGCCAACCGGTATTGAAACTGAAGAAGGCAACACAGTCAAAGAGTGACACGTTCTTTTTTTTTGGTACTAGGGATGGAACCCTAGTAGAATTCTACCTCAAAACTATACCCTCAGCCCTTTTAAAATAAAAAATTTAAATTTTAAAACAGGATCTTGCTAAGTTGCTAAGGCTGGTCTCAAACCTGCAATCCTCTTGTCTCAGCCTCCCAAGTACTAGGATTACAGAAGGGCAGGCACCACCACACCCCACAAGGGGACACATTCTTTTTGTGTGTGTGTGGCACTGAGAATTGAACCCAGGGGCACTCTACCTCTGAGTTACACCCCAGCCCTATTTTCTTTTTCTTTTCTATTTTGAAACAGGGTCTCTCTAAGTTGCAGATGGCCTCACTAAGTTGCTGTGGCTGGTCACAAACCTGTTGTGATCCTCCTACCTCAGCCTCCCAAGTACTGGGATTAGAGGCATGCACTACCATGCCCTGCAAGGGACACATTTTTAACCAAGAGTTATGTAAAACAACATGTAGAAAAGATTGTTTTTTAATAGGAAAAGCCGAGAAACACCCAAAGTATAGATTATTTTGGTGTGCTTTTTGAAAATAATAAAGGAGATAAATTTCTAGTTAACTACATCAGTAAACTACAGATAATTTCTACTGATGTAACTATGTAAGATGACTGGGAATTTGCAAAACACTAATATTCAGTCCATAGCATCAAGAAATTTAAAATGTAATTTATTGAAATTGACATAAGAGCCGGGCGTGGTGGCACACGCTTGTAATCCCAGTACTTGGGAGGCGGAGACCGGAGGATCTGGGTTCGCGGCCAGCCTTAGCTACTTAGTGAGGCCCTCCGCAACCTTAGTGAGACCCTGTTTCAAAATACAGAATAAAAAATAGGGCCAGGGGTGTAGCCCGGAGGTAGAATGCCTCTGGGTTCAATCCCCGGTACCGCCAAAAAAAAAAAAATTGACATAAGACAACCCTTTTCTTGAAGAGGCTAACCAAAAAACTTTTAAGTTGTGTATGCACTTTGAACTGAAGCTGCATTTTTTAAACAATTGGAAAGTCATATAAAAGAAAGATACTCTTATTTGTTAATTTGTGTTCCAAAGAGAAAAGAGCTGTATTTTTGTTAGAATCTCCTTTATCACTATAAATGTCTGATAATTGCTTTATATAAATCACCCACTATAAAACTTCAACCACAATTTTAATTAATTCTGAACAAAATATTCTCAAAATGCTTTAAAAATTCTTGAAATAAGAGTAATAATATTTGGTATAATACAATAATTACAGCATAAAGATATCAAAGGTTTATCTTGAAAATATGTCATTTGAAGGTAAATTTCAAAATTTAGTGTTGTTTCTTATTTTAGTAAAAAATCTGATAGTATAGCTTTATAAATTTAATCATTCAGAAATATTTTGAGCCCGGAAAAGATTTCTTAGGTTACTCTTAAATATTCTTTCAACACAAGGTATATCTAATATTCTCATGAATATTTTTACAGATATTTAATATGCATCCATCCAATTTAAATCACACATTACCAAAATGCCATCAAAAAAGTGATCTTTCTATTACCAATCTTTGAAAGCTTTTCTTTTGATCAACAGCAACTTGAATACTGAAAAGCTACTGGTTTTCCTCACACCAAAGTCACAAAGTTCAAGACCTTAAGCATAATATTTTTAAAAAACTAATATTGGGAAAAAAAGGTGAAATCTAATGCTTAGTCTTAAAAACATTATTAAGCATAGAATAGAAGAAGCAAATGAGTTTTCAATATAGTGAATAAAGTTTAGCATGCTTGTTAGCATAAACCTCTGAGAATACTTTATTAAACACCCTGGAAACCTCCTTAGGGGATAGAGATAATGAGTCTTTTTATATAGCTATCTCCTGAAATATTAAGGAACAGTAGAAAGGGTTAATTTCCTTTCCACTTCCCTTAAAATGAAAGACAAAGATGATTACAGCTGATGAATCCTCTGGTAGTTCTAGTTTACTAAGATTCTCATTCTGGTGTTACTTGTAACACTCATTTTAAAATCTACTTGCCCATTTTCAAATAAATATGTCAGTTAATGAGCTCATAAGAGAGTAGACAAGTGAAGAAAAAAAAGATTACAGGTTGAATTCCAGGTTAAAATCTAAAGGAATTGCTCCTGAGAAATTATTGTCTAGAGGCCATTTACTATCTTGTACTCTTAAGCAGACCCTATACAAATGCATTTTTGTTTTAATTTTTAAATATGAATAACCTGGTGCAGTTCACAATGAATAACCAAAAATTTATTTAATACACATGTCACGTATTAGCATGTGTGTTACCCTTTAAAGGGTAACACAGTGATCCCTTCTCTGCGCAAATAGCTAGCTACCAAGCTAAGGAAATTGGCCCTTACTATGCTTTTTCAAACACAGTTCATGCATAAAACATTTTAAATATTTTAAGGTTATAAAAATAACACGTTATTATTGTTGACAAGGTGGATACTGCAGTAAATTATTTTAGAAAAGAAATTAAATATGCCATGAAGCCACTGTTGGGAGAAAGTTTATGTTAACATTTTGGTGTATTTCTTTCTAGTCTTCACATATCGGATCTACATCTGTATTTCTATCTTTATGATTTTCTCTCCTCTGTCTAATCCATTAGTACTTCTATTTCTGCTTTGCATATACTTCAGTCTCTGCACATACATCTGTCTACTACGTAGTGGGTGAACCCTAGTTACTTTCCCATTTCCTTGTCTCTACCTTCAAGGCAAGAAACATCTGTGGGTCTAATTCTAATGGAATTAGAATTCTCAAGTCCATTTCCATCCTGTTTGTGGCTCAAACTATGATAGCCTCTATATTTTATTTGTAGTATAGAGTTCAGATCATGTTGTGTAAACCTATATTCTGTTTTTTCACAGAATTGTACATCATTAACATTTTCTCATATTTAAATTACCTTTTAAATACTAAGATATTAAGATATTTTAAAATGTATTTTAAATTACTAATATTCTAATGTATTTTTATATTTCTCATGAAATTTATTGACTAAATGTCAATATTGACACATTCTCCTAAATATCAGACTGTCAGGTTATGTCATTTTGTAAGGGTAAATGTAATACAAATATGTAGGTACAGTGCATGAATAGGCAAACATAAATCAAATTTATAAACTGCTTAAAAAGCCAAAGAAGGGTGTTTTATGTTTTTATTAGATATACATTTTGTTCCATATCAAAGAGGTAATGAATGTCAGTTTTCTCTTTTTATGCTTTTTTTTCTAAAAAAAAAATGTAATCTGCACTGATTTCCATTCAGCAGGAAATTCAATCTTGGCCCATAGGTTGGGGAAAGAGGCATCTATCCCCAGGGTGACCCAGGTCCTGGGAAAGGCCCTGAGCTTTGTCTATCACCTGCAGATTTCCCAAGATCCCTCTGCCGGCTGCACCATGGGATGGGCACTTTTGCCAAGACTGAGAGTCTTCTGCATAGATGCCACTTCCTTGTGGCAGTGTCATATCCCTGAGCATTCTGCAGTCCTGGGCATGACCCTGTTCTTAGGAGACCCACCAGCATGCCTATCCTCTCCAGGGCTCCCCAGCAATTGCTCCTTCCTTTCTCTCCAGGTTCCTCCTGCCTTGTTATATTTTCTTGACTTCTACCCACACTAGAGCACAGTAAAATTCCCTTCTGATGCATGGCCACCACTCTATAAGACAATTGGACCAAAAATCTGTGACAGGATGTGTTTACAAGTCGGTGTAGAAGTTACAAATTTCTAGAGACATGAAGATTATCTTGGTATCACTGCAGAATTTTTGTAAACAGAGGTATATCACTGATTGCTTTATTCAAAGATACATCCCAATCACTCAGAATAGAATTCATAGGCCACAAGTAGTTCATTTGACTAATATTTCTTAAGTCACTCAGCACACTACCATTTGCATGTTGTTAAAGATTTAATGAAAAATTCATAGAGCACTTGATTACACAAAGGATTTGGGTTATATTGGGCCTTTCTTTATAAACCTGGATACAATGTTAATAAAACTAGCCTACTTTTGTACCACGTTTTACAACACTTTCAAATAGGGTCTGTTTTGTTACAAGTCTTCCTAGAATGAGATAAAATATTGTAAATGAGGGAACTAGGTCAGTTTAATGAATTGGTTCAGATATGTTTTTTTTCCCGAGCATATTAGTGTTTTGCCCCATCAAGTACCAGCAGCTACATGCTCCTGCACCACTGAACGCACTGTGTTTACAGCTCTATCAATGATGTCCCTGCTCCCCACCAAATTCTCACAGTTGGAAGCACATAAATCCTTGTAGTTTGTGTACTATGACCTGTCTTCACAGCTCAAAAGCCTGGGTCCTCTCCGACTCTTCTCTTATCAAGCTGACTTCATTTTTTTTTCCCCTCTTAAGGTGAAGTCCTATATTTACTAGATAATTTCTTCATAGGAATTTGTCTTTGGAATTGCAGTAGCATTTTTATTAGTATGATCATTTTGAGATAGAGCCTTGATTAAAACATTGCATTTGCTTGTATTGTTGTGGCCTTATTATTTTTAAAATTGCATTCTTTTGAAGGCTGTGAGGGTTTGTAAGAATTGGTGTTGCAGTAGAAATACCTGTACCTTACTTTTTTGATTCCCTTAATATACTTATGAGGTAGGTAGAGCTATTTTCTTCATTTTGCAGATGAAGAAACATAGGCTCAGAGAACTTAAATGTTTGTCCATCAGCAAGCAACAAGTCACAAAAAGACCATAACCTTGGCCTGCACACTAATTATTGGATCATCCCACAATAGAGCTATATGAGATGATTCATTACAGATTTATCCATGATTATGCACTGAAAATTTATTGAACAAAATTTTAGGCACTGTAATACAGAAATGAACATGACACAACCCCGTGGCATCTAGCAAAAAGCAAAAAGACCCTCCTTGGAGTCTTCTCTAGGAAGGTACACTTTAGCACAATGGTCCTCCAACTGTATCGCACTGGGCATTCAATTTACCTAGAGATTTTGTTAAAATGGATTGTGGACTCCACCCCCTAACACTCTTGCTCTTAGGTGGGGCAGGGCCTGATCATTTGACTTTCTAATAACTTCCTAGGCGATGCTGAGGCTGCTGGTACCTGAAACTTGCTAAGCTTTTACCTTGTAACACACAGAGCTCAGTAATAGTGCCTTATCCAAAGCATTGTTTTGAGGATTAAAATAATCAATAGCACAGAGGTTGGTACATAGTGAGAAGTCAATAAATGTTAGCTTCTATCATTATTTTTTATTATCTCCATTATTATTAAGGGGTTTCAGGAGAACCCTTCTGAATTCTCTGTCTCTCCTACTACAGGATGTCTGAAATCCCTTTAACCATAGACAAACTGATAAAAAATAAAATAAAATTCTCGGGAAGGGTTTACTTCCAGTAACCCTAGGAATTAAATCAGCAATATCATATTCTTCTCATATTGTGCTTTCAATAAGGTGGAGACCACTGGGGCTTTAACAGGAGTTGACAGGTAAAAGTATTATCCGGAGGAGAACAGAGAAGCAAGGACAAGAAAAGAGCTGAATGGACATGATGCACATACACAAATTTATCAATGCAGGTCACAATGTTGTGCATGGGAGGGGGAGGGAAACGAAAGAGAGAGAGAGAGAGAGAGAGAGAGAGAGAGAGAGAGAGAAGGAAAAAAAGGAAAGAAAGAAAGGAGCTAAAGTAATAAAGTGAACTGGAAAATTCTCCAGAGGTCATCCTGAACCCTCTTAACACATGCAAACTCCTATCCAAGAAGTACACTTCCATCCGCACTCTGCTTGTCTCTGAAAAACCCATTATTATTATAATAGCAGAATCATTAAAGAAGAAAATGTTGGACTCTTTTTTGTTCAGTTAAAGGTCTTCTGTTTCAAAACTCAAGCTGTGTCCAGCACTGTTATGTGACAGGCCCCCTGAACATTGCCTCAGCAGGACATGACACATGTTGAAAATAAGGTTTGAATGAGGAATACAGAAAATAATGATTGATCTCCCATAGAAAACAGCTGCTTCTCGTTAGCAGCTAAACAAATGCCTTCTCACGGGGTTTTGAGGAATCCTTGACACTGTGTGGAAGGAGAGTAATGCCAACAAAGCCATTTACAGTCCAAATGGAAAAAAGTATATAAACATCTATAAACAATTATTAATACCAAAAAATGTGATGTCTGGCCTTAGGCAATCAAAAAAATTGAAACGGTCCTTACAGATAACTCTTCACCACACATCAGACAATGTAGGAAAAAGAAAAAACAAGTAAAAAATAAACATTAGGTAACTTAGGCAAGCAAACCAATAAAATATCCATGTGATGCTTCATTCTTTTTTTACTTATTTTTAAAAATATGATGTGCTATTTAAGTATATGAAGAATATGCTTTTACTGGATTTGCCAATATCTCTATATTTAAATTTATTTATAGATGCTTTGAGGTTAAAAAAATTACTCTATAGCTGGGCATGGTGGTGCACATTCAAGGCCAGCCTCAGCAACTTAGCAAGGCCCTCAGAAACTTGGTGAGACTCTGTTTCAAAATAAAAAATAAAAAGAGTTGGGGGTGTAGCTTGGAGGTAGAATACCCCTGGGTTCAATCCTCAGTACCACAAAACAAAAATAAATAAGTACTGTTTCTGTAAGGATTTATATGAAATGGGTACATATTTTAATTTCTGGATGGGATTTTAACCATTGTTCCTAGGGGGAACACAAGGCTAGGTTTTTGATGCTCTGGTATGAAACTAACAACTGAGGATTAACTGTACTCATTATTTTAAACATATTATTCCACTTTTTTGGATCCTATTGCAGCAAATAATCTGTCATTTTAGGTAATCTGTCTTTTCTATCTTGTAATTTTTAGAATTTTCTCTTTATTCTTTCTTAATATACTTTTATTGGTGCATTGTAATCTCACATCATAATGTAGTTCACGGTGATAGAGACATACATGCACACAGCACTTGGTGAGCTCCCCCCATCCCAGCACACTCCCTCACTTTTGCTGTACGAGATACTGAGCTTGGCATTGGTAATTTCATATATGTAAATAGTGTCAATGGAAGCATTTCCTTCATCAATTCTCATTCTTCCTCCTCCCGCCTGGACCCCTTCCATGGCTCCACTGGGGTTTCTCCTCTTTCATCTGGAGTCCCTCGTGTATCCCAATTTCTCCATTGCTTCCACATAAAACATATGACCCTTTGCTTTCTGTGACTAATCTCACTACTAAAGTCTCACTATAGGAGGTATGAATTTAATGTTAATTACCTCTGCAACAGTTAGTGTCCAATTCCAATCTAATTCTGGATTTTTTTAAAAAGTTGTTCTCTCTTCAAACATTGCTCTCCTGCCATTACTTTTCCATTTTTGGGACTCCTAATGAAATCTCTTAATATGTCATCTATATATCTTAACCTTTCTTGCACATTTAATCTCTCTTCATATCAGTTGGCTGAATGCTCAATGAAATTTTCAGCACTATCTTTGAATTCACTAATTCCTTCTTAAGGTATACCTAGATCCACAATTTCTACTAGTTTTATTTTATGCCCCTTACTTTTGATCCACACCTGACAGATTTCCCACTATTTTCTTTTGTCTCTTTTGAGGTCTTGATCATACTTACATAAAAGCTACTTGTGACTATTTTATTATTTCCTTGTTGATAAGCACTAAATTCATCTTCCAACTCTTTAGTTTTTGCTCTTTACAGTTGGTTTCTTTCTATGTCTTTAACATTTTAGTTGGCCAATTCAATATGCATGAAAGCTTTTTTTTTTCTTTCATTGCTCTCTCTCTGAACTCATTCCTCCCCTTCGATCAGTTTTGCAGTTGCCTGTATCTGGACTCTCCGGAAAAGGTATTACATTAGGGAACATGGATGTTTGAAATGGGGCTAATGCTGACACTGTCTTTGAACACATGGGTAATCTGACCTAGTTCAAACTCCTCACTATCTGAGTTATCTGAATTGGAACAAGCAGCTGAGTCAGCCTCTTTTCAAAGCTAGGGAAATTCTGTCCTGACCCCTGGTTTCCTGCAGTGAGTCTGGCCCTGGTATCCTGATCCTATGGATTAAATTGTGCCCCCTCCCAAATTGTGCACTGAAGTCTTAACCTTCAGCACCTCATAATATGATCTTATTAAGAAACAGGGTTATCACAGATGTAATTAGTTAAAATGAGGTCACACTGGAGTAGGGCACACACATAATTTGATATAACTAGCATCCTTCTAAGGAGAGTACCACGTGAAGAGAAAGACTCTCGTATAAGGAGAACACCACGTGGGGATAAAGGCAGACATTGAGGTGATGCCTCTACGAGCCAATGACCACCAAAGATTGCTAACAAGCTACCAGAAGCTAGGGAGAGACCTGAAGGAGATCTTTCGAGAGTATCTTCACCATGGCCCTGCCGACACTTGGATCTCAGATTTCTAGCTATCACAGCTATGAAACAATATATTTCTGATGTTTAAGCCACATAGCTCTTATTAATTTGCAGCTTCAACAAACTTTCAAATCTACCACATGTAGAGGTCTTTGAGTCTCTGTTATAGACTTAGAGCCCGAAAGGTCTGTGGCTTTAGCAACTCCATCCATACCCACTTACAACTGGTGATTATGTTTCTTTTTTTGTTATACAGAAAAGTTTATAGTTTTTAACCGTAATTTTTAAATTTAGTTATTCTTACATAATTTTGAAACTATATTTTATTTATCGTTTACAAAATCTCTAGAGAGGATGAAACAGTTTAATAGGAGAACCGATATATCACCTTTTCCAAAAATATCTCTTTTCTAAGTATTCTATAAACAAAACATATTCCATGTGTGTGTGTGTGTGTGTGTGTGTGTGTGTGTGTGTGTGTGTTACTGAGGATTGAACTCAGGGGCATTCTACCTCTGAGCTATACCTCCAGATCTACTGTATTATTTTTTTATTTTTATATTTATTTATTTTTTTTTTATTTTTGCGGTACCGGGGATTGAACCCAGGGGCATTCTACCTCCGCGCTACACCC